>ML805329.1:323094-357038 GCA_009831015.1 Picea engelmannii
AAACTAAAACCCAACCATTTAGCCACTAGAATAAAAATAAAGGGTGAGAGAGGAATCTCATAGATGATTTAGGGGCTAAATTTCGCCAATGGGCTAATTTTCCATGGTTTTTCCCAAAAAAAGATTCGCCAATTTCCATTTTTTCTAAATCCAATTCTCCCTAATTCCATAGAATAAAATTATTTTACCTTAAAAACCACCAAAAAATTATAAAAACTATATAAAATACTTATAAATTTGAATATTTTTACAAATCTATCGCCAAAGATTTTATACTTTGCATATTAAGGACTACTAAGATTAGCCCATATTTCTACATTTTTATATAAATTTTCATCCTTAAAATCATCCCTGGAGAGGATCCCCTTGATGGATTCCTTTGGTGGGATTAAAAGTGGAAAATGGTGAGCCATTGAATAGGATAAATAAGAAGGTAGTGGAGATTATATTTATCACCGGGCTATCCATTCCTTACAGAAACCAAACATGGCTAGCAGTTTTTCTAGAAACGTCCAATTAAGGCTATGATATTCTTTTGAAATATACAAATTAATTAGCATTATAGGGGATTCATATGTTTTTAAGAAATGGATTCTTTCATGAGTTAAAATAATTCCATCTAATATTTTCCTTCCTTCCATGTACCATCCTTGCTCTAGAGATACGATTTTGTTCAAGATGGCTTTGGTCCAATTGGTAATGATCTTAGATATGATTTTGTATATCACATTACAAAGAGAGATTGACCTAAAATTGTTAGTAGATTTGGGATTGTGGGACTTAGGAATCAATTTCATAAAGGTCGAATTGAAATATTGGAGGACATTACTTGAGATCCAAGAATCTTCAACTACCTACCAGACTTATTTTCCTACAATATGATAGCATGCTAGGAATAAATCGATTGTGAAACCATATGGGCCTGGGGATTTTTTAGTGGGTGTGTCTTTGACATGTTGGGGACTTTCTCGAATGATATGGGCCTCATTAGACCAATATTATGCTCTTTAGTAACCAAATAAGGGATTGTTCTTATGATGGAATTGGTGGATTTTTATCTTCATGTTGGTTGCTCTACCGGTATTTGGCTGAAATATGTTTTTAACTCTTGTTCTATGTCCTCATGTTTTTCAAACACTTCTGTGGACAATAATTAAAGATACATGATGTGATTTCAATTAATTTTATTTATCATTGAATTGTGTAAGAAGTGTGTATTCTTGTCACCCTCCCATAGCCATTGAACTCTATATTTTTTCCTCCAATGGGTCTCCACCTGATTAGCTCAGATGTTGGAATTCTTTTGGATAAGGATATCTTTAGCTTCTATTCCTCATATTTTCCTTCTTGTATGGGTTTTTTTACTAGATTCCATTTCCATTTCCATTTTTTGTTGGGATTGAAATTAATTCCAAAGATTTGTTTTCTCCATTTGTTGATGTTTTGTTTGACATGTTTTAATTTTTGTTGGAGATGGTAAATTTTGGAGACTTTGGTTGTGCCAACTTGCATCCACTAAATCCATAAGTTGGTCAGGAAGTCCAGGTGATCCAACTATAACTTCTCAAATCGAAAATTCTTGGGTCTTCAGACTAAGGTGTTGTCCCAAGATAGGAAAATGGGCTAATGTTTCAAGCCTGTGAAAGTAAGAACTTCTATAGAGAAATTAGGACTGTTATAAAATAGGGATTCTGACATGAGGAAATGATCTATCTAAACTACTAATTGATGGTTCCCTCATCATATGTTTTTCGACCAAGTGTAGCGCCTGTTGATAGTGTGGATGTCCACCAACCTTAGGGTTTCAATAATGTATTTGAACCTTAGACTGTCTAAGTCTAGTCTCCTTTGGTTTCCTTGTTTTTGCTACAAAGAGACTATCAAGTTCAAATATCCACCTAATACCCAAGGCTACCCTTGATATAAGTCCCCTAGGTTTTTCAAGTAGTCCAGAAAGGGGGCCTTGAGCACATGAATGGATGGGTCGTATGGATTTTTTATGAAACCCTTCTCCTATGTGTCACTAATTTTGTATCTAATTGATATGTAGTTCTTTGTTTGTAGACAATATTCCATGGTGATTTTCCCTAGGTCCCCCTGAAAATCCATTGGCTTCAAATACCACCAACTCATTGTGTTTGCAACATTTATTGGCTATATCATTTATAATGTTCTTGTTACATTTAGTTTTCTTAATTAAAATAATAACATGTTTAAACTGTGATATGAATTTCCTTAGAAAGTGTTGCTTGCTAGGAGAATTAAGACCCATGATGTTCCATGAAAATACCTTCATTATTAAAATTTGGATTAGGATGAGAATTACTTATTTGCAAGACCTATGGCTTCACCATAATCCACTAGTGAGGCATATTCTTCCTCCAATTTATTCTTTAATGTTTTGTTCCCCCGTTTCTTTTCTTTTGTGATTTCATAGGGTTGGTTCATATCCCCAAGCCTCCATGAAGGTTATGTCCCTGTGATGTGCTGGTTGATTTTCCTAAGCATTTGTTAATATCTTTCTATAACCATTGTAACTAAGGGATTTCCAAGATGGATAGAGAATACTCACCATGAATTGAAATCAAAGTAGGAATGTCCAATACCACTAATTATCCATCCATGTTTTCTAGTTTCTCCTCATTCTCCGAGTCCTGGAGCATTCCTCCCTCTGATTCCATATCCTAATCTTTCATGTTTCCTTTCATTTTTATTGGATTTGAGTCACCCTTCTCTATTCGTTGATGTTCTTGATCTTCCACATTGTCCTTTTGGTGCTTTCCCTCATTTTTATCCCTCTTGTCGAGTCATCCTACGATGATGTCTTCCCCTTTCTGAGAGAGAGCATGGAATATATTTTATTGGAAACAAGGCCTATGGGAGTTGGATTAGTATTTTTCCTCCCATATTTTTTTTTACTAGAAACCTTGGTGAAACCCTTCAAGTCTATAGTGTCCTTGATTTTATCATGACTTCTGGCTATGTTTAATGGACAATCATGGAATAGGTTGTTGGAATTACTAAGACACATGAGGGGGGGGTGAATCAATTGTCACTGTGATTAAACAATTTTATGCCTATTAAAATATTATTAACCTTCTCCAAGTGATCATCAAGATTATGCAAGACATGAGCAGTAGAAAAAAAAAAACAGCAATCACACATATTATATACATAGAGACAGATATTCATGAGGAAACCCATAAAGGGAAAAAACCTCTTCTTATTCGATTGATAGGCAGTCTTTTAAGTTCCGTACATCATATTTCTTTGAGCACCAACTCAAAATGAGGCTACAACCTCTTCTTTAACAAGTTGCAACTTGTTGAGATCACCAACTCTTTGGTTTCTCTAGCACCCACTAGAAGGAAGGACCAACTCCCTAAGTTTTCCAACACCAACTGGATGGAAGCACCAACTTCTAGTCACAAAGGAACCAACCTACCTAACAGAGAACAATGGTTGTCCCTTGCACCACCCTACCACCTTGGTTTTTCTGGATGTAACCAGATGGAAGATACAACTCCCCGTGCTCAAGAACCCACTTGAAACTCTGATGACAAAAGTCCTCCCTAGCAACACCCTACCTCCCTGAGATATAAATATTTTCTTGCTGAAATTTATTACAGTGATACAGTATTTATCAATGGCTTACCAGTCTCATCATTGTTATGCTACATTGGTCTGTTCTGCCTGCATCAGTGTCTTCCTTATCGCATATTCTTGTGCTTAAGTTCTCGTACAGTCTATTATTTTCACCATTTATTCTCTGTCCAACTTATGTTCTTCATCTCTGCATTTTCTCCCTCAGTTCATGTTGTAATCTTCATTGCTTATAGTTTGACTACTTTTTACAGAGAAACAACAACCTCACCCTGTCACAAAAGTTCTCTTTTATTCATGCTCTCATCATCCGTTACACTCCGCATCTCCAACGCTCAAGCCAGGAATCTCAAAAATGCTCAAGAATTATGATTCCAACACTTAGGAACAATGATTCAACCACTAAGGAACAATGATTCAGTTAGTGTAACTGAATTGTAACTGACCAAGAAACCACAAAGTGAAACAACAACCCTTCGATTAGATTCTTTTTTATCAACGTCGTTGGATTATACACGCAGAGGCCCTTATGAATTTTCAATGAGTAACCTCCTATGTGGAGCTTAGCAATGCTAGCTCCTTCCCCTATCTTTCGATGATGTGACCTTGGGTGATGATATCATGTGACCATGCAAATGTGGGCACAACCAAAGGTGGTTTGAGATCAAACTGTGTTTCACCCCACAATTTACCTCGAGCCTCCACGTGTCCTTTCTCCAAAACCATGGTTTCAATTGCGGCCTGCCCTTAACTTTTTAAAGTTCGCACACCTTCAATCCCCATAATGCGACAAGACTGTCGATATCATGATCTTGACGGTGCTTCTGAATGGATGGTTCAGATTTGTCCTCTCAAGTTCTACGGATTAGATATAACCTTCCTAATCAATGGTTGTGATTTACTTCGTGATCCGGGCTTCGGGAGTTTCAAATATCAAACCCTGCTTTTATTCGTACGCCAATCTTCCAGAGTCGATGATCTGCGAACACCTGTCCTTCTCAATCGACAGCTCTGCCTCTACTTCAGGAATTTGACCTTTTAACTAGATCAACAGTTCTGCGACCCCTTTCTCGATCAACAGTCAATATCTCCTTCAGGTCTCTGGACTTCTGAAATCTCAAGTCTCAAACTTTACTTCCCCTCGAAGTATGCAGATTAATGCCATGTTTCCTCTTGCATCATATGGTTGAGGCTTACTTCAAGTCTTTACCCTGAGTCCACAGGATTAAGCCACGTCTTTTCTGGATCAGACGATCGAGATTTACTTCGGAAGATCTGATGACTGAGATTTACTTCGGATGATCTGACGGTCGATAATTTATTTCGACTCTCTAGCTCTCCAGACTTCGGGTATTTCAAATATCAAACTGAAACTCTTGAAGTGAGATTTTTCCAGAGCGTAACCTCCTCACATATTTAGACCCAAAACGAATGAATTTATTTTGATCAAGATCTTATATCAACGTCTTGATCTATCTGCGATGCAACTTTACCTTGGATTAAATCCAATGACTCTCCATCTTTTCTTATCCTATCCTTCCACTTAATTTGATCCAAAGACTGACAAATATTCGGATAATTGAGATCTCAAATCTTTCAGCTTATCCCTTCCTTCCACTCAAAAGTGATCCAACAGTCGTTGTCTCTCTTCCTCCTGAGTTTTTTATCTCTTTGACTTAGAAGGTTTTCTAAGTGTTCAAGGATATCGACCTTTGCTCCTCATGCGAGTCTGTCTCTTGGACCTCGTCTACACTTCTGGAAACCGCTATCTCTTCTGAGCTTTCTCATCTTCTTCTCTCTCGAGGTTTGGTTCTCTATTGTTATTGCCATCAATGAAAATCACACTCTACTTGTAAACATGCCAACAATCTCCCCCTTTGGCATTGATGGAAACCCTGAAAGGTTGCACTATTATGCTTAGACCTCCAACTATAGCATCTAGGCCACACATTTTTCTCCCCCTTTGACATCAATGCCAAAGAAAAATGAGAGTGAATCTGTTCTCCTCCTGATCATAGATGCAATAAGAATTCTCCCCTGATTAGATATACTATGAGCACTCTCTCCTTGATCAAATAGACTATTTTAACTTGATAGCAGGGTCACGCCCAACTTCTAGCGTAGATACTCAAACTGAGATTTTGGAAGCGATTTAGTGAAGATATCAGTAATCTGATCTTTGGATGGAATATAATGCAAAGAAACAACAATGTTGGTTACCTGTTCCCTCAAGAAGTGATACTTGATGGGTATATGTTTGGTATTGGATTGAAATACATGATTCTTTGACACACTAATTGCACTAGTATTATCACAATGAATTGGGATCGGTGCAATATATTTTACCTCCAAGTCTACAAGTGTCTGAATCATCCAAAATACTTGGGTACAGCAAGTGGCAACTGCAATGTATTCAGCTTCTATAGTTGATAAGGAAATGGAACCTTGCTTCTTGTTCAACCATGCTATAAGAGAATCTCCTAAGAAGAATGCACCTCCACTCGTGCTTTTCCTTTCATCCACACATTTATCCCAATCAACATTTGAATAGACTGATAGTTGAAAATTTTGATTCCTAGGATACCATAGGCCATAGTTCATTATTCCTTTCAAGTATCTGAATATTCTTTTGACATCTAACAAATGACTTTGTTTAGGTGCAGCTTGATACCTTCCTACCATTCCAACAACATGCATTATGTCTGGATGGGATGTTGTGATGTATAATAGGTTGCCTATCATAGACCTATATGAACTATGATCAACATCAGGTGAGTCATCATCCTTGCTTAATTTTCATCCAATGACCATAGGTGTGCTCATAGGTGTAGAATATTCCATTTGAAACGTTTTCAATGTTTCTCTTAGATATTTATCTTGAGAAATAAATATTCCTTCAGACCTCTGAGTAATTTGCAGATCATAAACTTATATGATAGTCTATGACAAACAAAGTCAGGGTTATTTGATAGTTGGAAACCCTCTGGTTGTTCCATATAGACTTATTCTTTTAGATCTCCATTTAGAAAAGATGAATTGACATCCATTTGATAGACTTTAAATTGTTTATGACAAGCATAGGCAAGAAACATTATAATAGCTTCTAATCTTGCTACAGGTGCAAATCTTCATCAAAATCCAGTCCTTCTATTTGAGCATATCCTTTGCACACCAATATAGCCTTATTTATTACAATATTTCCTTTCTCATTCATCTTACTTTTGTAGACCCATTTGGATCCTATTACATTTTTATTTGTTGGCCTAGGAACGAGTTCCCAAGTGACATTCTTTTCAATCTGGTCCAGTTCCTCATTCATTGATTTTAACCAATTTACGTCTTTAATGGCTTCATTAAATTTCTTGGGTTCCACCATGGATATGAAGGCTATATGTGATTTCTTGGTGTCTTTGATTATCCTTCTCCTGGTTTGTACACCTTTGTATTTCTCACTAATTATCTGACTTGCAAGATGATTCTTTTGAGTAATTCTGGAAGGAGGATTTGATGTTGTCTATTGATTTGAGTCTGCCTAAGTATTTGTATCTTCATTTGACTCAGAGTCTTTTGTTTCTGATTCTTGGACCTGTTCATCTTCAACTTCAACTTCAACTATATCTTATGTTGTTGATTCGACACTTCTTACATCTCATATCGATATTTCTTCATCAAATTTTATGTCAATACAATCAACCAATTTATGCAGCCTCTTATTATAGCATATGTATCCTTTACTGTTTGTAGCATTGTTGGCACATGGGCAGACCCAGGGTTCAACTCTAATAGAGAACCAACAAGCCCTAACTACTGGACCTTTTGGCAACATCTGCAAAGAAGATGAAGTCTCATCCGAAGTAGGAATAGTGGGTTGCAGGACACAGGTGTCTACAACCAGAGGAAATGAAAGTGGAATCAAGGAAACCACACAAGAAGATCAGATTATTATTTCCAAGAATACACCTACTTCACACAATTATATATCAGATCTAACGTACTAATGCATCATTAGAGTAATAGAGTAACAAACAAGGGGAGAAATGAATATTCCTTTAGACCTTTGAGTAATTTGCAGATCATAGACATTTCAAATTCATACTGCATGGCAGAAGCAAACCATTGTACCAATGAAGCATTATTGCTTCTGAAGATGATGTCATCTACATAGACCAACACAATGAGAAAATCATTACCCTATGTTTTGATATATAGATTGTTTTCAATTGTTCCTCTCTTGAACCCTTTGTCTCGAAGATACTTATCTAGTCTATAATACTAGGCACGAGGAGCTTGTTTCAACCCATATAAGGCTTTCTTCAACTTGCATACAAAGTCAGGGTGATTTGATAGTTGGAAACCCTCTGGTTGTTCCATATACACTTCTTCTTTTGGATCTCCATTTAGAAAAGATGACTTGACATCCATTTGATAGACTTTAAACTGCTTATGACAAGCATAGGCAAGAAACATTCTAATAGCTTCTAATCTTGCTACGGGCGCAAATATTTCATCAAAATCCAAGCCTTCTATTTGAGCATATCCTTTGCACACCAATATAGCCTTATTTCTTACAATATTTCCTTTCTCATTCATATTATTTTTGTAGACCCATTTGGATCCTATTACATTTTCATTTGTTGGCATAGGAACAAGTTCCCAAGTGACATTCTTTTCAATCTGGTCCAGTTCCCCATTCATTGATTTTAACCAATTTGCATCTTTACTGGCTTCATTAAATTTCTTGGGTTCCACCATGGATATGAAGGCTATATGTGATTTCTTGGTGTCTTTGATTATCCTTCTCCTGGTTTGTACACCTTTGTATTTCTCACCAATTATCTGACTTGCAAGATGATTCTTTTGAGTAATTCTGGAAGGAGGATTTGATGTTGTCTGTTGATTTGAGTCTGCCTAAGTATTTGTATCTTCATCTGACTCAGAGTCTTCTCTTTCTAATTCTTGAACCTGTTCATCTTCAACTTCAACTATATCCTCTGTTGTTGATTCAACACTGCTTACATCTCGTATCGATATTTCTTCATCAAATTTTATGTCAATACAATCAACCAATTTATGCAGCCTCTTATTACAGCATCTGTATCCTTTGTTGTTTGTAGCATTGTTGGCGCAGGGGCAGAACTAGGGTTCAACTCTAATAGCGCACCAAAAATACCTAACTACTGGACCTTTTGACAACATTTGTGAAGCAGATGAAGTCTCACCTGAAGTAGGAATAGGGGGTTGCAGAACACAGGTGTCTACAACCAGAGGAAATGCAAGTGGAATCAAGGAAACCACACACAGAGATCAGATTATTCTTTCCAAGCATACACCTACTTCTCACAGTTATATATCAGATATAACATACTAATGCATCATCAAAGTAATAGAGTAACAAACACAACATCAATCACACACAACAACAGGATATACGTGGTTCACCCTCTCCCTAGGGCTACGTCCACATAACTGTTCTTTATAATATATTAGATGAAAGCTTATAGTTCTATCTACACTCTTAGCTTGCAGATATCTCTCCTCCTCTCTTTTCTCTATCTCCCTTCCCTGCTCACCCAGATGCAAGGTTGATCTTCGCACCCAGCTTAAACACGGACTTCTCTCTCCACACAATCCTTCTCTCTTAGTAATAACAACAATCACTCATAGTAACATACCCGAACCCATATCAGCTCCTCTTGACCTTTATTTATACATTACAATAGCTCACCGACAACCTTAGGTCAAAGCCTAGGTGTAAAACCCTAGATACCAAAACCCTAGGTGTTTAAAACCTATGTCAACTTGACTCACGTTTTAAGGGATTCACCAGCCTGTCTTTCCTTCCTTCCCACGAGGTTCTCCAAAACATCTATCGGTGGCATTTTTCACTTGCTGAGTTTTCCACGATCCATCTTCCTTATTGATCTGTCTTCCTCGATCTCCTCATCCAATGACTTTCTTTCTCGGAATTTGATCCATCTTTTCTTCTTCTTTAACCACTTTGACCTGATCTCAGTCAACCTTCCTTTCATGCAGTTCGTGTTTCACCTTTTCTTCTGTAATATTCACTTTATTCCATAACCAAGGGAAAACATGCCCCCAACACTCACCTGTGACTCATCCCGAGGCACTCTAATCTGAATATTCTACATATCGACTTCATAATGCGCAGCGCAACCTGTGTTTCCTACTCTGTTCCTCCACCCTGTGTGCAGACTATCTTTCTTATGTATGGTACCCAATCTCAACTACACCTAGTACCTAGACCCTTATCCTTCTATTTTTATCGAGAGCTGCGAGGCAGATGGTTGTCATAGTACAATTTCAGCCGGCTCCCATTCACCAAACCTTCCTTCCACTCCCCATTCAAAGTCTTCAGCTGCACAACTCCTCCTTCTGTAACATAGGCAACCTCATATGGCCCCAGACAATGTGTTATGAACTTCCCTGGATGCTTCATGAACTTGCTATCGTATACCAATACCATATCTCCTTGCTTAAATGCTTTCTTTTTTATGTGCCTATCATGATAGGCCTTTCCATGTTCCTTCTGAACTTGTTGATGGAATCCTGCAATAAATTTTTCTTCGTCTAGTTTGACCAACTGTGACAGCCTCTCTTGAAAAATGACAGTGTCATCCATATCTGTAAAGGCTGCAATTCTTAAGCTAGGAACTAAATATTCCATGGGTACAACTCCTTCTAGGCCATAGACCAACTTAAAGGGAATTTGCATTGTTAGCTTCTTACAAGTAGTTCTATAGGCCCATAATACTGTTGGTACTCTCAAATCCCATTCATATATGTTTACACCGCAAATCTTCATTAGCACTGTCTCCAAGATCTTGTTTAAAACTTCGACTATCCCGTTCGCTTGTGGGTGGTAAGGAGTGCTCTTCTTGTGGTGAACTTCAAATTCCTAAGTCAAGTCTTCAATAGTCTTATTAATAAAATGTGTACCTTGATCACTCATGAGAATCTTTGGGCATCCAAACCTAGTTATGATATCATCAAATATGAAATGCACAGCTGTAGTTTCACTATAGTCCTTAACTACTCTTGCTTCTTCCCATCTGGTCAAATACTCTGTCGCAATGATGATGTATCTGGCTCCTGTGTGCTTCCCTAGTAGTTTTATAGGTCCCATGAAGTCAATGGCACATTTCTCAAATGCTTGTAAGGTTATTTGGGGTGCTAAAGGCATCTCATCTCTTCTATACGGTTTCCCAACTCGTTGGCATAGAACGCAGGTTCTATAGTACTCTTTAGCATCTCTATGTAAAGTGGGCCACCAAAGGCCATCTCTCAGAACCTTCTGCGCTATTTCTTTTCCTGCGTAGTGTCCTCATGCGATGCCTTCATGAGATTCTTCTAAAATCAGTGGTTTTTCTACCTCCATAACACATCTTCTAAGGATCTCATCAGGTCCCATCTTATATATTTGTCCAGCTATAAGTGAAAAATTTGCAGTGCGCACTACCAGTTGTTTCTTCTAAATGATTGTGTATTCGCAAGGTGCTATCCCTATTGATAGGAATTGAAATATCTCATTGAAGTGATCATCAACCTTTCTAATGGCCAACAACTATGCATCCATAAGTGTATCCTCCAAACTAGTAGGTTCCTCTCCATGTTCCAACCTAGACAAGTGGTCAGGTCCCTTGTTCATCCTTCCTGGCCTTACCACAATTTCAAAATCATATTCCTGAAATAACAGAAGCCATATACATATCCTTCCCCCCAACACTGGCTTGTTGACTAGGTATTTCAATGCGGAGTGATCAGTGAACATCTTAAAGTGTCCTCCTAACAAGTAGTGACGAAACTTCTACAGTCCATACACCATGGCTAAACCTTCTCTCGTGGTGGTGGTGTAATTTATCTCAGTTGTTGAGAGATTCCTACTAGCAAAGGCTAATGGGTGGTCAATATCTCCTGCTCCTAGTTGTGATAACACTTCTCCTAATGCAATAGAATATGCATCGACATGTACATGAAATTCCTTTCTCCAATCTGGGAAAACCATACTAGGCGTAGTAACCATTTTCTATTTCAGTGAGTCAAAGCTCTGCTGACATTATTTTGTTCATTGAAACTGACAATATTTCTTCAACAAATTCTCCATAGGTGTTGTAATATGTGTATAGCCCTTAATGAACTCCTTGTAGTATCCAGTATGTCCCTACGCAGTGTGCAACTATTTGATTGAAGTAGGAGGGGGTAAATTGGCAATAATGGAAATCTTAGATGGATCTACCAGTAACCCCTGCTTACACACAATATGGCCCAACAGAACTCCAAAGGGAGAAAAGAAGATGCATTTCTTCAGGTTCAGGGCAATCTGACATTGCCTGCACTTATCCAACCTTAGTCTTAAGCATTCAATGTGGTTTTTCAATAAGCTAAAAACAGTCCAATCATCAAAATATGCTTCCAGAAATTTATGTAAAAACTCCTTGAATGCTTCGACCACCACCCTAGAAAATATGGTTGGTACATTATTCAATCCAAAAGGCATCACTCGGTATTGGTAGGATCCCCATTCTGTTGCAAACGTGGTCTTATGGTGATCTTCTGTGGCAATATTGATCGGATGGTATCCTGAGAATCCATCGGTGAAGGAGTAGACTTCCTTTCCTCCCACGTTATCTAACACTTCGTCAGTAAATGGTGTAGGGAATGGATCAGGTAGACATGCATCATTCAGCTTCCTGAGATATACATAGATTCTGATCCCTCCTATTTTCTTATCCTAAACCACCATAGGGCTAATCCACTTTGATTCTTCAACAGGTTCTTTGATTTCTGCTTCCAACATTCTGTCTAGTTCAATCTTCACTTTCTCCTTATATTTAGGGTTCAATATATAAGGTATTTGTTTAACTGGCCTTGAATCTAGTTTCAAGGGGATCTTCATCTCTCTTATGGTCCCTTTAATGCCCTTCCTATCAGTGAACTTGGTTGGAAACAAGTCCTTATATTCATGCAATAATTTTGTGATCTTATCAATAGTGTCATCATCCCAGTAATATCCAACATTAGAAAGATTAGGTGCTTGCTCTATCCCAATATTAACTTTCTTAATTTTGATTGGTTGTCCAATAAAAGGTAGTTCTACCCCTGGTCCTTCTATGTCTTGTTATCCTTTTGTTTCTGCAATGTTCACATTCCTAGGATCATCGTCTTCATCGGCATTGATATTGTAACATCCTTGTAATTTTTGAAGAGGTGCAGTCCATTCATCCTCTTATTGCTCCACGGGGAGGATAGATGCTTCCTCAAATAATTTTTTTCTTACAACCTGTAAAGCTTGATCTACCAGAGGGTGTTGACTTTAAAATAAAAATGTAGCTACAAAATTCTGAGTCATACCTTGCCAGTCTACAGTGGTGAGGCACAGTTCCACTTCAAGGTACCAAATGATAGGCATTGTGTCTAGAGTATTTATGAATTTATGCACCCATTGTTCTTGAGGAATGTAGCTCCAAGCCTCCTCACAACCTCGCACATGGTATTTCGGACAACTTTGACCTATGTACCTAACTTCACATCCTTCGACTTGTTCTGAAAATTGTGTTGTCATCAAAGTGCGACATTGTATCTAGTTCGCGATGTTCCTTTTATGTGTTCCCCACCATCTTGTTGGAGTATCTTTGAAAGCCTCGTCCAGTGCCAACAGTCTCTGTTGTACTGGTACAATTTCTTCAAATTCTAGTAAGAAATTTTCTAAGTGATTCAAACCATCAAATGTGGGTAAATTACTTACTGTTGTGTCGATCCAGCGAACTTCTCTGGTCAATCTAGCACATCTCCGTGCAGATACTTCATACATTTTATTCTGATAGTTCTCCAGTGCTTCTTCTGAGTCTAATGAACATGCGTTGTCACTTCGCTAGCTTAAATTCCCATCTGTTGTAGGATTAATGTAATCCTGCTATCGTGTTGTCAGTTTGTATATATTCTCCAACATATATGTGCGGTCTTCTTCTCTGATGGGATCTGTGTATCTAGGACCTTCATCAATATCCAAAGGTGCGATGACCCTAAGGCCAACACCTTCAAATGTTATTCTTCTTTTCTTCAAGTCAACAACAGTGGAATTGTTGAAAGCCCAATAAATTCCTAACAGCGCGGGATAAGGACAACTATCATCAACTATCTCAATCACCTTGAAGTCCACAAATGTTCTGACCCCATTGATGTCCATAGGGACATGTTCCAATCTTCCGAAGGGGCTCACAACCTGTCAATTGGCCATCCTAAGCCTTATGGGGGAATAAAACAACTTAGGTTTTCCCATCAATGCCTAGGTCCGCTTCATCATAACATTGACCTTCGATCCTAAGTCGAGGACCACATAATCTATATCATATTCTCTAATTTGAGCATTAAGGTGTATTTCCTTATTTGTCCTTCTCTTTTTGGATAGTTGATGTACTTTTTTATTCAATAGAGGATATACCTTTCCTAGCTCATACTGTCTGATAAATTTTTGTAGCTCTTGTACAAGCTCTCATCCTTTATCAAATTAATACAAGTGAAACATAACCATTTGTTGGTACAGGGGAAGACCTAGGGTTCAGCTCTAATAGCGCACCAACAAGCCCTAAATTCTGGCCCTTTCGGAAACACCTACAAAGGAGATGAAGTCTCACCCAAAATAGTAATAGGGGGTTATAGGACACAGGTCTCTACAACCATAGGAAATTCAAGTGCATAAGAATTCCATGAGTCTTCTTATCTCTTTTCTTTCTCCAAGAGAAGCAGACCGATAAAGTCTAGGGGAATTCCACATTCTCTCGCTTCTAGTTGTGCCTTTGATGAAGAAGCCTGATCTCTTATAAACTCTTTTAGTGCCTCTTAAAATGTCTTCTTCTCTCTTTTTGGATCAAACTCTTGTGTCTTCTCTGCAACTTTTCTGACTCCTGATTTTTCTGTAGTCTTCCCTGGAGTCTCCCTATCTTCTCCTGTAGAAGTGCCTCCTCTAGTGATAACAATGACTTGGGATATGCTCCATGAGGTTCTATTGTGATTATATGTACTTGTGGTTTCCTCCTCGTCTTTCCTGAAGTTTGGCTAACATCGCAGGATAATCTTCTATGAAATGTTCAAATGATTTGCAGTAACTGCAAGTGGTACAAGGGTTTTGACAACCCCTTGCCAAATGACCTAGTTGTGCGCAGTTGTAACAAATGATATGACCTCTACCTCGACCCATGCCTCCTCCTCTTCCTCTTCCTTTAAATCCACCACGAGGGTTGAAGTTTCCTCTTCTAGGGGAATTATACTATGTAATGTTCCCTTCTTGCCATACTTTGCCTTGAATTTTGTAGATATCCCTTGATCTTTCATGTAAGAGGTCATAAGATCTACAGTCCTTCTCATCATGACTCATAGATTTACATAATGTGCAGTAGAGGTTCATAGATGTTTGAACATACTTTTGCATGTAATATCATTCTCCAGGGCGATGTCTATTTATACATACCTCGCACCAAGGTAGAGTAACCTGCTTCAAAGGGCTCGAAGCTCCAGAAGACAAATATTCATGGAACAGGGGACAATGCTCCTTGTCATGGACTTTTGATTTGCATCTAATGCACCAGATGTCTTCTCTCTTATATTTTCCCTTATCTTTTTTCATATCTTCGACCTGCAGTGATAAGATAGTTAGATGACTCAAGATTTGACTCATACCTGAGCTGGATTCTACCATAGGGGTTGATTCAAGTTTCATGGAGATCTCCAATGCCTCAGCGTGTGAAGCAATCTTCTACTAAATCAAAGGGAATCTGATGTGTGGTAGGAGGGCATCAATGAACCATTCCTTATTCTACTCATCTGGGATATGAAAACTCAAATGACCTGTCAAGGTATTAAACCTCTGATCAAACTCCCAAACATGTTCAACTACTTTTTTCTTGATTTCTTTCAACTCTGTGATGCACTGGGATTCCGAATTGGGTTTCTTGAATTCAACAATCAACGCAGTATTAATATCATTCAGCAGTTTCGGCTGGACAACTCCTTGGATGAACTTCATGCACCTACTCATTGCGCGATCTCTTAGGGTAGTACTAAACTGAGCTCATTTAACAGCTTTGTCGATGACATTCTTAATACTCCATAAAACTTCACATAGAAACCAATGTTGGTCAGGATCTTCAGATCCATCTCTTCTAAAGGTGGGTAACCTCATCTCATTTTCCATAGATCTTCCTAAGGATCCTGACTAAGTATGCACTGAACCACTTGTACCAGTGCTCTGATTCTGATAACTTAGGTTACTCTGGTTACTTAATGTTGTTAAAACAACAGGGGGTGTAATAAAACTTACTTCAACAGTCTGTGCAGTCCTTAACGTTTCTGACTCTTCTCAACAAGGTTCTTCAGTATTCTCTTCTTCTACCCTAGAAGAATCTAAATGTTCCTCATTCAACAACTCTTTTTCTTCTCCACTATATAACCCTTCTTCTTATGTTGTTTCATGGATATACTCTAACAAGTTCACCAGAGGAAATTCTCTGAAGGTCCTCCCACTATGTGTGTGTCAGATCTCTTTGTCGTTGTCACTGTCTGAATTCTTAAACATTAGTTTTTTCAGTCTGACCCACTACTGTATCTTCAAGATGTTCTTCTCATGAAATAGCATCTTGATCTTCAACTTCAAGAAGTGTAAAAATTTTCCTCTAGGTCCTTTAAAGAAATATCTCTCTGCTTGGCTATATGATTCTACCCTATCAATAGAAAACTCTGTGATATACCCTCCAATGGTGCTATCAAACCAGTGATCAACTACTCTTGACACAACGTTATCAACTCTTTTGACCTTCTTGATCAACGTCGATGTCCAAACCACAAGCGGTCTAGATCTGATCTCAAAATGGGTGTCTGCTAATCTAGCCAGCCACTCGTATAGCTCCTTATGAATTCCTCCAAAGAAAATATCATGTATATCAGTAAATATATACCTTCCCAACTAGTCTTTTGTGCTAATATTAGGGTTCTTATTATGAGCATCTACGGATTCCTTTTCTTGTTCTTCTATCCACTTATGAATCTCTGTCTTCGATGGATACCACCATGAGATTCCCTCAAGAAGATCCTGGTCCTGGAAAAGGAACTATTTGTTGGAACAGAGGAAGACCCAAGGTTCATCTCTAATAGAGCACAAACAAACCCTAACTACTGGCCCTTTCAACAACACCTGCGAAGTAGATGAAGTCTCACCCGAAGTAGAAATAGGGAATTGCAGGACACTGGTGTCTACAACTAGAGGAAATGCAAGTGGAATCAAGGAAACCACACACAGAGATTAGATTATTCTTTCCAAGCATACACCTACTTCGCACAGTTATATATCATATCTAACATACTAATGCATCATCAGAGTAACAGAGTAAAGAACACAACATCAATCACACACAACAACATGAAATACATGGTTCACCCTCTCCCTAGCGCTACGTCCACATAACTATGCTTTATAATATATTAGGTGAAAGCTTACAGTTTTATCTTCTCTCTTAGCTTGCAAATCTCTCTCCTTCTCTCTTTTCTCTATCTCCCTTCACTGCGCACCCAGTTGCAGGGTTGATATTCACACCCAATTGAAGATCTTACAACACAGACTTCTCTCTCCACACAATCCTTCTCTCTCAGTAATAACAACAATCACTCATCATCACATACCCAAACCCATATCAGGTCCTCTTGACCTTAATAGCTCATCAAAAGCCTTAGCCCAAAGCCTAGGTGTCAAAACCCTAGATACCAAAACCCTAGGTGTCTAAAACCCTAGGTCAAGTTGACCCACGTTTTAAGGGCTTCACCAGCCTATCTTTCCTTCCTTCCCGCGAGGTTCTCCAAAACATCTACTGGTGGATTTTTCCGCTTGCTAAGTTTTCCACGATCCATATTCCTTGTTGAGTTTTCCATGATCCATATTCCTTGCTGATTTGTCTTCCTCAATCTCCTCTTCCAATGGCTTGCTTTCTCAGACTTCTCATCCTTCCTTTTGCGCAGTTCATGTTTCACCTTTTCTTCTGTAATATTCGATTTCTTCCATAACTAAGGGACAACAAGTATACCCTAAGAAGATACCTTCATCATCTCTGTCATCATATTTGCCAATATTTTCATCATTGTTCTTGATATAACACTTATTCCCAAAGAATTTGAAATGCTTGATTGAAGAAGGTCTTCCAAACCATAGTTCATAAGGAGTCTTGTCACTTTGTGGCCTGAGATGAGATTTGTTAAGAATATGTACAGCTATATGAATTACTTCTACCCAATATGTCTGAGCAATATTCCTTTCATTCATCATTGATCTTTCCATCTGTTGAATTGATCTATTATGTCTCTCAACTACTCCATTTTGTTGTCGAGTCCTTGGAATAGTATACTCTCTTTTGATCCCATGTTTATCACAAAACCCTTTAAAGTCCCTTGAACTAAACTCTCCTCCTCTATCAGACCTTATTGCCTTAAATATTTTTCATGTTTGATTCTCAGTCAAAGCCTTAAACACTTTGAATTTTTCAAATGCTTCAGATTTTTCTTTCAGAAAGGCAACCCATGTAAGTCTAGAATAATCATCAATAATCAACATGAAGTAATTTTATTTTCCTGTACCTTCCTTCCTTGATGGTCCACATAAATCCATATGTACTAACTGAAGAGGTTTCTCTGTTGATGCAAAGTTCTTAGATTTAAACTATGTCCGAGTGAGATTTCCTATTTGGCAAGGTTTGCATACAAAATCATATGGCTTTGATATTTTTGGAAGATATTTTACTGCCCCACTATTTCTAAGTTTGATTAGATGATCAAAATTTAGGTGTCCAAGTATCCTATGCCATAACCAACTTTCATCATACTTGCTTAAGTGGCATTCTTCTTTTTCTTCTTTCAAAACATAGACATTGTTTTATGTTCTTATGCCTTTTGCAATCAACTGTCCTGAATTCACAGATTGTATTTTACAATTTTTAGAAGTGAAAACAACTTTACATCCTCTGTCAAAAAATTGACTGACACTAAGTAGATTATTTTTCAAACCATCTACAAACAACACATCTTGAGCTTTCCCTTTTCCATTACTTAGACTTACCATTCCGTTACCTTTGATTTTTCTCGGTGCATTATTTCCAAAGGTTACATTTCCTGATTTGCTTTCACTTAGAGAGAGAAAATTACTTTTGTCTCTAGTCATGTGTTTGGAACATCCACTCCCAATATACCAAAGGTTCTTTTGTCTTTGAGCTGAAAGTACTAGACCACATTTTTCACTATCTTTCTTTTTCCATGTGCTGGCATTTCTAGCTAAGGGTTTTATCTTTGGATCTGGTTTGTAATTCTTCAAATGGCAGTTTGCATCTTTGTGGCTGAAGTTATGACAATTATAACATTCTAGCTCATTGTTCAATATGTCAAAGTGATTGGTGCAACTTTGCCTACTCATTGGTTGTTTAGTTCTATGTTGCAAAGATTTTTTATTTCTTGATCTCCCTAATTGCATGTCTCTAAACTTAATTTGAAAATTTTCAATCTTATGACCAAAATTAGAGTAGTAAAAACAGTAACCATGGAAGAAATTTTGGTACCTGAAGGATGGCCTTCTTCTTGGCATTTTTTTCTCCATTTTCTGATATCTTTGTTTTTTATCAGGGATCATCTTGTCTTTATTAGATTTTGTTGGCAGAGTACTCACATGGTTTGATTGTGTGTTGACTTGGAACTTGATCATCTTTACTGACTCTTTGCTTTCTGTCTATTTGTTGCTTGAACCACTTACATAGCCTAAACTAGTCTTCAACAAAAGAGATCTTTGTTTTCTCAGAATGTAGTTTAGTTCTGCTGAGGCTTTAATGCTTGGAAGATTTTGGAGATACAATTCTTTAAACTTCTCCATCTCTTTTCTGGTTTTTACTACCTCTTCTTCCAAGGCTTCACATCTTGCCTTATTCTCTGATAACTGTTGTTTCAGAGTGTCCTCTATTTTCTTTTCCTCTTCTAACTCCACTTTTAGCAGGGCAAATTTTTACCATTCTTTTCAAACCGCATCAACAACTATTTTTGTTTTCTCTTCTTAAGTCTGAGTCTGTCAATCTCTTATAAAGTACTGATTAGTTCACCTTCCATATCAACCATGGATTCTTCATAATTAACATCACTTCCTATGATTTTATTATCATAATCCTCTTTGGCCATAAGCATAAATTCATTAACCTTGTCTTCACAGGAAGAGTCACTGTCTGTGTCTTCTGAAGAGTCATCATTGTTTACACATAAACTTTTCTTCTTGCCAAATCTCTTGGATTTGTACTTCTCTTCACCTTAATAGTTATGGTCCTTCTTCTTGTGTGGACACTTATATGCAAAGTGACCTATCTTTCCATAGTTAAAACATTTGAAGGGCGGATTGCCTTGGTATTTGTCTGATCCTTTCTTTAACCTTCTCACAAATTTTTCCTCAATATCATCTAATTTCGAATCAATATTCTTTTCTGCTTTAAAATATGCTTCTCTAGTGGTGGATTTATCTTTGCTAATCCTAATTTCATAAGCATTTAGAGTTCCTAGGAGTTGATCAATAGATAGAGTTTTAAGATCATTCAGTTCTTCTATTGCAAAAACTTTTGGATTAAATCTATCAGGCAGAGATCTTAAAATATTCTGAACTAAAAATGCATCGTCAAGCTTCTCACCAAGACCCTTCATGGAATTCATAAGCTTCTCAACTCTTAAAAAATATTTACTAACTATTTCATCTTAATTCATCTTTAGTTGTTCAAATTTCAATCTATGTTTCTGAAGTTTGGCATCTTTTATCCCACATAACTGCTAATAAGTTTATCCCACATTTCTTTGGCAGATTCAAGTTGCATGACCTTTACAAATTCAGCTTCAGCAAGCCCACTCAAGATAGCATTAATTGCCTTTGCATTGAAGCTAAATTCTAACTTATCATCTTTGGAAGCTAACACAACAGGTTTTGTATATCTAGTCTCTAAAACATCCCAAACATGAGCACCTAAGGCCATGATGTATGTTCTCATTCTAACCTTCCAGAAAAAAAAACTTTGTTCCATCAAACATGGGAGGCTTATTAGTTGAAGTTCCTTCATGGCTTGTCATGTTTAATCTTACTGATCTACATTTAAATAAAGGAACCTGGCTCTAATACCAATTGTTGTAATTACTAAGACAAATGAGAGGGGTGGGGGGGGGTGAATCAGTTGTTACTCTGCTTAAGAAACTTTATGCCTATTAAAATATTATTAACCTTATCCAAGTGATCATCAAGAGTATGCAAGAGATGAGAAGAAAAATAACAAACATCAATCACACATATGATATACACAGAGACAAATATTCATGAGGAAACCCATAAAGGGAGAAAACCTCTTCTTGTTTGAATGATAGGCAGTCTTTTAAGTTCTATACATCATATTTCTTTGAGAACCAACTCAAAATGAGGATACACCCTCTTCTTTAACAAGCTCCAACTTGCTGAGAGCACTAACTCTCTGGTTTCTCTAACACCCACTAGAAGGAAGCACCAACTCCTTGAGTGTTCCAGCACCAACTGGATGGAAGCACCAACTTCCAGTCACACAAGCACCAACTTGCATAACAAAGAACAATGGTTCTCTCTTGCACCACCCTACCACCCTGGTTTTTTTGGTTGCTACCAAATGGAAGCTACAACTCCTTGTGTTCAAGCACCCACTTGAAACTCTGAAGACAACAGTCCTCCCTAGCACCACCCTACCTCCATGAGATATAAATATTTTCTTGCTGAAATTTATTATAGTGATACAGTATTTATCAATGGCTTACCAGTATCATCACTATTCTACGACATTGGTTTGCTCTTCCTGCATCAGTTTCTTCCTCCTCGCATATTCTTGTGCTTAAGTTCTCATACAATCTGTTGTTTTCACCATTTCTGCTTTGTCCAAATTATGTTATTCATCTCTGCATTTTCTCCCTCAGTTCATGTTGTAATATTCATTTCTTACAGTTCGACTACGACTACTTTTTACAAAGAAACAACAACCTCACCCTGTCATGACATTTTTCTTTTATTCATGCTCTCATCATCCATTACACTCTGCATATCCAACACTCAAGTTGGGAATCTGAAAAACGCTCAGGAATTATAATTCCAACACTCAGGAACAATGATTCAACCACTCAGGAACAATGATTCAGTTAGTGTAACTAAATCGTAACTGATCAAGAAACCACGAAGTGAAAAAGAAACCCTTCAATCATATTTTGTTTGATCAGTGTCGTTGGATTATACACGTAGAGGCCCCTAGGATTTTTCAATGCGTAACCTCTGATGTGGAGCCTGACAGTGCTAGATCCTTCCCCTATATTTTGTTGATGTGACCTTGGGCGATGATATCATGTGACCATGCGAATTTGGGCACGACCAAAGGTGGTTTGAGATAAAACTGTGTTTCACCCCGCAATTTACCTCGAGCCTCCACATCTCCTTTCTTCAAAACTACGGTTTCAATTGCGGCCCGCCCTTAACTTTTTAAAGTTCACACACCTTTAATCCTCGCAATGTGATGGGACTATCAATCTCACGATCTTAACGGTGCTCCTGAATAGACAATTCAGATCTGTCCTCTCAAGTTTTGCGGATCAGATATAACCTTCCTAAATCAATGACTGTGATTTACTTCATGATCTGGGCTCCGAGAGTTTCAAATATCAAACCCTTCTTTTCTCTGTACGCCAATCTTTCGGAGTTGATGATCTACGGACACATGTCCTTCTCAAGCGACGGATCTACCTCTACTTCAGGAATTTGAACTTTTAGCCAAATCAATGGTTTTGTGGCCCCTTTCTCAATCAATGGTCGAGATCTCCTTCGGGTCTTTGGACTTCTAAAATCTCAAGTCTCAAACTTTAATTCCCCTCGAAGTATGCATATTATTTCCACATGTCCTCTTGGATTGGACAGTTGAGGCTTACTTTGGGTCTTGACCTGGAGTCCACAGGATTATGCCACGTATTTTCTGGATCAAATGACCCAGATTTACTTCGGACGATCTAATGATTGAGATTTACTTCGGATGATCCGACGGTCGTGAATTTATTTCGGCTCTCTGGACTTTGGGTATTTGAAATCTCAAACTGAAACTCTTGAAGTGAGATTTTTCTGGAGCGTAACCTCCTCACATATTTAGACCCAAAATGAATGAATTTTGTTTGATCAAGATCTTAGATCAATGGATCGATCTGTCTGCAATGCATCTTTTCCTTGGATTAAATCCAACATCTCTCCATATTTTGTTATCTTATCCTTCCACTTAATTTCATCTGACGGCTGATAGAGATTCGGATAATTGAGATCTCAGATCTTTCATCTTATCCTGTCCTTCCACTCAAAAGTGATCCAACGGTCATTGTCACTCTTCCTCTTGAGTTTCTGATCTCTCTGACTTAGAAGTTTTTCTAAGTGTTCAAGGATCTCAATCTTTTATCCTCCTGCAAGTCCATCTCTTGGACCTCGTCTGCACTTTTGGAAACCACTACCTCTTATGATCTTTCTAGTCTTCTTCTCTCTCGAGGTTTGGTTCATTGATGTTCTTGTCGTCAATGACAAGCACACTCTACCTGTAAACATGCCAACATAGGTGGTCGTGTTCATGGAATTTTTGACACTTAAACATGATGTGTTCATAGATTAGAATATATATCCATTCCAAATATTGAAACCTTATGCAAATGGATTCAATAAGAGCTCCCAAGACATTCATGTAAACACACATCCAATCATAATAGGTGCAATTCCCTATTTTTGTGACGTCATATATATTTACAAACGATCCTAGTGTGCTTCCTATTCCTTTCAGGGTTTTCTTCTCCCATAAATACCGAGGTAGAGAGTACATTTGGATCCACACTGGTGCCTCTATGAAATCCTCTTTCTTAGGGATGAATCTCTCAGACCAATATCTCATATGCAAACCCCTCAAGTTGAATAAGTAAGGGTCCTCTTCAAAAATGTGTTCTATGTCTTCTATAAATGAAAATATATCCGTGAAAAATCCTTTTGAATCTAGTTTCAAGTATATTTTCCCTTTTTTCTTCCATCCGTAGGATTCCCACCCCGTGAGATCCTTTTATGAGGGACAAATGCCCATAAATTTTCTAATTACCATGTGATATTTCATGTATTCGATATAGTTGCTAATCTACCTGGGGTTATTCATAGTCTTGGACAAACAACCATTTAGGAGCTCATTGTCTTTATTTGTTGTTGTTGGAACTAGTTTCTCGGATTCACCTTCACCAATTTGATGCTTCCCTTCCCTACCTATTCTTGGTAAGGTGTTGTTTGTTATGACCCAAAGGGGGAATATAAAGGGTTAAATGTATATGATATGACCCCAAGGGGGTCCATATATGGGGCTAAATGTACATATAATGTGTAAATATATATGTAATAGGTCTGGCCTAATAGACAAGGGGCCTCATGTGTAGGTGTGAATAGGTATATATAGAGATCATGTATTCATTATTGTGGACATGTGAATTGTGATATATAATTTTATTTGTTTATTTGGAGGATTTTCTCCTATTCTTTAAGGAGTTAATGTGTAACTTATTGATCCAGAATCGGATCCAGAAGTCTGACAGGGCTCAAAAAGGCTCAAAAATGAAAGTGCTCAGAATCTGACGAAACCAATGCCATTACATCTGTCTCGTCTTCCTGATTTCGGCCATATATTTACTTCGTCAAACGGGCTTTGTATGTGAAAGATATCGCATTCTATTCGAAAACCCAAAGAGACAAAAAAAGGGGATGATTGTACAGTCCGTACAGCGCCATGTGGTAGGATGATTGTACAGGTTGTATGGTCGTACATCTGATGTAGAAGCTCTTGGAGATGACACATGGCAGGTGATGTGGCATACGATAGACAACTAGACCAATCTATGGGTGACATGTGTCACCACTGTAAGGGTGACACGTGGCACAGGATGACGCCAGCAGGTGACTAGGTAGGTACGGTGGCAGGGTACGTGGCAGACACGTGGAGCATCTGGAATTTGACACATGGAATTCTTCTATTGGTTGTTGAGGTGCCACGTGGCCCAATCATGGGCTGCCACGTGGCACCCTGTGGTTATTTTGTGGTTTATGTAAAATTATATGGTTTCACCGTGGGTCGAACCCCCGACCTCTCCTCCAGGTAATGGACTGGCAGGACTGGGCTAACCACCCGGGCCACTGTTATTTCTTAACATGTATGTGGCAATTTTTGTATTTAAATTTGATGTAAGCTTCGGTTTGAGGCGGAAAGGGTCGGGGCTTAGCCCCAGCCCATGGTTCAACAAACAGTACCACATGACCACGACCGCGGGGAGTAAAGGGATAGGCACTAGCCACAGGTCGCGGGGAATCCCATGTGAGCCGGACCTAACCAAATGGAAAGGGTGCGGGGGTTATGGTTGTTAGCCCCGGTCCTATGCACACGCCGATGACCAGGAGCCAACACATTTAAAGGGGCCAGCGCTTATCCTTTGGGCCAGCGCTTGGCCAAATATAGCATTCATACGACCAAGTTTAGGGGGGCACACACAGTCTTAGGGGCTAGGCCCTAATTTTAAACAAAAGTGGGTTTGTTGTTATAGTTTCTGATTTTTATTGATTTCCAAGCCTGTTTTTAATGGATTTTCTCCATTTTTGGGAGATATTGGGCATTTTTGGAGACCAAATTTTGGGAGGAAGTTGGGGATGGATAACCAACTTCAAATCTATATAAACCAGGCTTGTTTGAGGCCATGGGAGGACATTCAAAGCAGATTTATGCTGAAAGGAAGCCAAGCCAAAGCCATTTGTATGCAGGGAAGCTATTGAGGAGCAGTCGCTTGCGGGCCATTTCTGGGAGCTCCGGACGTCTGTTTTGCATGCCATTTTCTTTGCAGGGTTGTAGATATCTAGAAGAACATGACCAGATCAGTCTTGTATCCAATTGGCACTGTTGCGATGTACTTTTGAGCTTTTGAACAGAAATAAAGAAGCCTCCCCCACAGAGACAAAGGCCCGGAGACGTAGGCAAAGTTGTGTTGAACTCCGTTATCAATTCTCGTGTTATGGTTTGTTGTCTATTATTTCATTTCAGATATGCATATGTGTATATGGCTGTCATAATTCCTCTATTTTCCTCATTCTTTCATTAAGTTTCTCAAATGGTTAATTAATACATGCAAAATTAAAACTCAACCATAGTCATTAAAAGATCCTACGGATCACTTATCTATCTTGGAGTTGTGCTCTGTGCTCACATTGTTGTCCATGGTTTTTAATTCCATTATTTTATGATATTTTAAGCATTTGGATCATAACATTTAGTGTCAGATAATTGATCCTAGGGTCTTTCTTCCTCAAGAAAGTCATCTTGGAACTTTCTCTATAACATTTTTTCAGGGCCACTTCAGAAAGTGAAACTTGGAGGATGTATAGAAAACATACAAGGCTACATGTGGTATGAATTTAAGCTTCTGGGTCATTATACTTTAGGAGATACACCCTATGGAAGATAGGGTTTTTGACTAGTTCTATAACTAGTCTCAAACATGTGTTCCGAGTAAAACAATCATATATTCTTCATAGAGGATCCAAATTCCGTGAGACTAGTTGCATTGGAAAGAAGAAAGTCCATAGTATTGTTGTACATGGTGTGTAATTCTATTTTGTTATGATATTTTAAGAATTTGGATAATTACACCATTGGAGGTTTCTTTCCCTATGATTGTTTCCCTAAAGGACTGTGTTTCAAGTCAACCGAGGATAAATTGCCATACCCACCTAGAATTGTCTGATGTTGCTCTGTTAAAATATTTGAATTGCAATGCTTTTGGTATGTGATCAAAATCCTAGGAACCGGGTCATTGATCACCACCTAGACGTCTCATCTCTCCTTGGAGCTCGAAATTCACCTCAAGGATTTAGAAAATATATCAAATGGGAAAAGATTCGTGGAAAAAAATATGAAGTTATTTTTCTTAACCACAAGCATAAATATAAACTAGAAAAAATCAAAAATTTTCTTGAGCTTGGTGCAACACCCATATTAAACTAGTATTATCTTGATCCACACAACACATAAATTATGGCAATTCTCAATTATAAATTCCAACACATAACATTTTAAGACATGATCAATACAAAAACCAACCACACATATTAACATATGATTTTACTATTGCAATTGGAAATCAACTCAGTGTTCTAGGTAACCTTTTCTTCAATTTTCCAAGTTGAAGGAATTTTCTTAGCCAACCATTGTAGTTAGTATTGTAAAACTAAAATTAGATTAACCAAAAAAAACTTCTTAAAAAACATGTATTTAAACTTTCATGCTTCTCATCCCAGCAAATCAACCTCCCATTGATTGAAAATATACACATGATAATCAAACCATCACTAGATTTTTCATTTTGTTGGTCTCCAACTCATATTTCTATCATACCATGTATCTCAAGATGTCCTACCAATGGAACTATTATGGCCACAACACTCCCTCCCCCTGCCCCACCCCCCCACTAAATTTGAGCTTCATTGTCTAATCCCTACTACTATGAGCCTATTGATTATTCTTTACTCATTGAAAGAAGGGTGGAGGTTTGGATCTTCCTGGGTTATTATCTTTGTGGAGGTTTATCATGACCAATGATCTCTTTGATTATATTCCTTTTGATGTTCTTTATCATACTTTTGGTTATGATGCTTCTATGATCTTTGCAAACTAAATTTGATAGCTTATCTATTGATTTTGAAATATTTGTTGATCCTATATAATTTCTAGGATAAACATTCTATTTTATATGATGTGAATATAAATTTCTTTTAAGGATATGTTCTCTCCTTGTGCACCAATTTGTAATTTCATCTCACTGCATTGTTGAGAAGTAAATGGTTGACTTAGATGAAGAAAATATATGCATATTTGCATTCTCTTGTATACACATTATACCTAATGTCTTCATATTCAGGCTTGAACTCTTATACGTTAAATAGATTCCTCAATGTGAAACCCATTGATTGAATTAGATGAATTTAAAGATATTCTAAGAGTTTGAGACATTATTCTCTGTTAAGAAAGTGTGACATCTTTATCCTAATAATAGTGGAAAGTAAGTCAGAAAAGGTCAAGATCAAGGATAATTACTTCTTATCCTTTCTTCATTTTTAAATAATCCTTTATCCTAAACTCTTTTTCATTTGATAAGTAAAGTGGAAAATGAAGGAATATACAATTATAACATGATGCCATTTATCGTTTTCCTTGGAGAACAAAGTGTATTCTTGTCGTGGTTACATGAACATGGTTGTTTTTAATGAATTCACTCTCTTTAAAGGATACTTATGTTATTTTAAGTCTTCAACAAGAACATGCCTCAATAGAAGATCACATATAGTTGGTCACAGAGCGCGGGAAGAACTCAAAGAGAAGGGATTCCAGTCAGTAGAAAATATGGAAAACTCAAATATGCTTGTAGACAAACCCTGGCATTGTACCTTCTGGATAAAATTCTTTCCAGGACAGGTCTTAATCCTTCTAGAACCTAACATTTAAAATGGAGCTTTGTCTATCCCCGGATGTTCCTTTAACATAATTTTTCTCTTTTCCCTTCCTATACCAAGTTCTGAGTTGTTTTATTGAAACCTCGAGCCATGACATGAACCTTGAAATATATGTGAAACCATGATCTATAGTGGAACCTTGTCTGATAACAGGATCTTCCCATTGGTCTCTCCTTATTAGCCTTACTTTTATCGAGAATCCCCATTTGAAATACAAATCTTATATTTTCTTTAGGACCTTTTTGAGAGCCTGAAGGCCACACGCCTATCAAACTCCCATCATTGAGTTTTCCCCATCAAGATGAAAAAAGGGTGCCCTATTTAAGTTATTGAAACATGAGACATGAAAGCATATCATATGTTCCTCGATTGAGGGGAGCCATTATGCCTATCTCCTTCCCTTAGGTTGATTCCTTTTTCAAATCAATGGCCCAAATTATTAGTCGGTATTGATCAATAGTTAGTCTCGCCCACTCACAACTAGGATAGTCATGATTGTTTGATATTGTCTCTTTGGTCTCTCCCATCAAGTTTTGAAACCCTATAGAACTCGGCATATAGGGTTCTCACATTGTAAACATAATTTTCCTTTGATATTTCTCCAATATGATAAGCCTAGTATAATTCTCTCTATCGAATTTTCCTCTTCGATGTTTTCCACAGCAACAAGCCAGATTGGTATCAACCCACCCCTTCATCCTATGAACCATCCCTTGTGGCGATGACGTGGCATTGACATGTCCACTCGACGTGTCACGCTGACATGCTTTTTTCGACATGGAATTTGACTACTATGAACTCATCAGGCTCAACCTTTTAGGATATCCCTATCGGATTTCTCTCTTCCTGAATTCTATCAGATTACCCACTTCCTGAATACCATTGGATACCACCTTTCCGATAAACTTGTTGGAATTTCTCTTCCCAAAGTCCTATCGGTTTTCCACTCCCTACGACGTCTTCGAAATCTTTCCTATTGGACGGTATGGATCAAACTTGTTCGGAATATTTCCTCTGCATCGCACCTTAGGAAAATCCTATTAAACTACCTCTTTCACACCACTTTCATCTAACTTCATAGTTATTTATTATTTTTGGGGACCCAGATCTGACACTTCGCAGATCCTAAAAGGTTATTGTGTGCATCAACTGGTCTAGGTTCAGATGCAACAAAGAGATCCAGGAAAAATGGTGTGTTCGTTGGTTCTCTACATCTGTGGCAGTGAATATTAATTGAGACATTCTTCCAGCCAACATAATTCCACTAATATTGATACCATGAAGGGTCCATACTAAATTAAAGGAAGAATACTGACTTAATCAGTGAATATTGGAAGTGGAGGGATTGTAGCCGCTGATGGTATTCTTCAACAAGAGACTAGACTTGTGGGTATTCCTCAATAAGGACCCTTTTCATCTTCTTTCAAACTATTCAATCCTTTTGTTCTGTAGATAAGAAAAATGGAAAGGAGGAAAATGTTTCCCGTAAACCAAATAGAAATAAAATATTGGTGGTATGATTTATTGTCTCTTTTGAGGAAAGTTGAGAGAATATGAAGCAACATGCAAATGGGGAGTTGCAAAAGGTGAAAAGGGAACTTTGGTTGTGAACATAATTTATGAACTGATCAAGGAATAATAAAAATGCATGGTGTTAAGGGAAGATAGAAAACAAATGTCTTTAATATAATTTTTATTAATTGACTTAGTGCAAATGTAAGAGAGCATGGATAATTGAAACGGCCAAAACTGTAACTGTATCCTTGGTAGTTATAGATATTGAAAAGTCTCTCTTGTAACTTATAAAAGAGAGCTCCATGTAATATAGAATGACTTTTTCCCATTGTAACATTGATGATACTACTATCTCATGGAATAAAGAGTAGAATGCATTTCACAATCATAAGTGGCGTTTTGTTATATATGAGTTTGTCTACATGTGTAATGGAATTTTCACAATTTCTTGAAATATCTCATATGAACTATTTATGTGTGTGTTGTTCAAGTTATTTCACATTTTTGGTTACTAATAGATGCAACGGTAATGTTATATGTTTGATCTACAACTATTCATGATTCAATCCATGGATTTATTGTTTTAATATATTGTTGGTTGATGTGAACTATTTCTACAATCAATAATATAAATTTATTCTATATCTATTTCTTAGTGTTGCTCATGTGCAAGATAGGTTAGAAGTAATTAGATTAAACAATTTGCATTTCATTTAATTTAAATTAGACTTAGTTTAGTTAGAATTCTTTCGGGAGATAGAATGTTGCATTTCCCCTTTGTTCTTCTAATTCTTAGTGACAATCAAGCCCACATACTAATCGAAAATACTATATGAAATGAGAATAAATCTAATTGAGACCTTCCAACAAGACCTTCTCCCTTAACTTCTTAACATATAATTTGGAACTTTCAACATGAACCATTTTTTACATATATAAAAACTTTTTACATATATAAAAACATACATGTGATCCAAGATATTATCCAACAAAATGGTTTAGTATACGGTTTGACATAATCAAACCCTTAAAAACAAGTCTCACTCAAAGTATGTTGTGGTTACAATTAAAATATTATGTACAAATATTATAAAAGTGATTTTTTACATATATAAAACTTTTTACATGTATAACATACATGTGATCCAAGATATTATCCAACAAAATGGTTTAGTATATGGTTTGACATAATCAAACCCTTAAAAACAAGTCTCACTCAAAGTATGTTGTGGTTCCAATTAAAATATTATGTACAAATATTATAAAAGTGAGAATAGTGAACCAACATATTTGAAATAGTAAACAAGGAAAGCATGAAAAATCATTCCATTCATATAAAATCACCCTAAAGAAGTTCTATCACATACTCATATTAACTCCCTCTGTTAGTTGAGATTGCATACTTTATTTATTTATTGACCAACAAAATATAAAAATGTTTTAACTATTTAACATTGTTAACAAGCGTACAATGCTAAGATAGTTAAGGGGCACTATCAATATGATTGATGACCTTGGCGCATCAATTATGGGTATCAAGATCATATGCATTAGTGTAATTCATGTTACATCATCTGAAAAGGCATAGCAAAACAAAAGGCCCAAAATGTTGTAGAATATTGAATATAAATTTAATATGTTTTGAGCTTGAAATTCCTTATCAAAAGATTTGGAATATTTATTTAGAATATACATTTACTTATTTATTTATAATAGAATTTAGATATACATTTAATTATGATAGAATTAAGATATTCTTAAGAGTTAGTTTAAGTAGTCAAACTCTCTGTTTAAGGTATGTTGTTGATGGGTGGTTATAGGTTATAAGTTAAAATTTAGTTGAATCTTAGTTGAATTCTTTGAGATTATTAGTGATTATTGTGGTTGGAATTTGGACCACCCTCCATTTAAATATTCTGAGAAAGAAGGGGATCTCACAAGGTTTTCCTTGGAACAATAAATAATAAAATCAAAGATTTAGTATTTAATTATTTATTTAATGGTTATATTTAGCATTTCAGAAATTTAAGTGAGAAAATGTACTTTGTAATAAAGTCAATTTATTATGACTTTTATTAGATTAGATATTTATTTATTTATTAATGGTAAGAGTATCATGTGAATAGTAATTCCCTCCATCTACCCAGATAAAATACTCTTGGGAAATGAAGTAATATATTTTAATGGTTTACTCTTAGTTATTGGTCTAAATCACATTGTATTGTGTATGCAATTTCTAATATTGTGATATAGTGATGATGAATATAAGGGAAAGGTTATTGGGTTTTTATATTCTTTGTAGTAAAAGTCTAGTCGAGATGGATCAACTGACAGTCGAAGTTGAAGACATAAAAAAAAATTTGAAGGTCGAGGTGGTTCGACTGGGCAAAGTCAAAGTCAAAGACATTGACATCAAGTCGAAGAGGTCAATCGACAAGAATTCAACATGCGGGTGTGTGGAAATCGACTGAAGACTGAATGAAGGTCGACTAGTAGTCGACTCTAACAGAATCTCGAGATTCTCGAGATTTGTAGCCAATTATCTGCATGGATATGTAAGTGTCTTTGTGCACCTTTTCTTTACATTTTTCCCTACTGTAAAGCATATAAAGAAGGTGTGTTGTGATGTTGTAAAATCTAATAGTTAATCAATAATCATAGAGACTGTTGGTCATGCATACGTAAGCCAAATTGGTTACATGGTTGTTCTTGTGTAAATCAAGAAGGTATGATGTCGATTGTGTATTAGGTGTAGACCAAGGTTAGGCATGTAACCTTTTATTCTGAATGAATTAGACAACAAAAGAGAATAACGCTCAAGGAATGTTGGTTTTTCCAGTTGGGTTTCCAAGTTAAAATCTTTGTGTATTGTGTGTTTGATTTGTCATTTACTTTATTGTCTAAATATTTCTTCCTCTCTTCTACTAGGTTTAGTGTGGAAGTGTTCCTCATTTCCTAAAAAAGGTTATTTAAGAGACTTGGTGGGGCATCAACTATAGCCGAAGGATCATGAAAGTATATAACTTAGAATAAGGTTAAGAAGATTGTCACAAGGTTATTTAAGAGACTTGGTGGGGTATCAACTGTAGCTGAAGGATCATGAAAGTGTATAACTAAGAATAAGGTTAAGAAGATTGACACACAATAATAGCTGAAGGATATATGAAAATGTATAAATTAGAATAAGGTTATGAATATTGTCACACAATAGAGCATATATGTTACAAATAATCAATTGAGTGGTAGAGGCATAGAGATTTGCACATAGAGATTTTTATGAGAGGAATTTGGGGTTTTGGTATAGAATTGAAAGAAATGCCACCCCAAAAATTTGAGTAGTGCATAAATTTCAAGATGGAGTGCATATAATTTGAGGTGGAACACACAAATTTAAAAATATGGAGTGCAAATAATTTGAGGTGGAACACACAAATTTCAAAAAGAGTGTTGAAAATTCAAAGATATGACACAAAATTTGATGATAGTTCATAGAATTTAAAGAGAGAATACACATAATTTGAAGAGATAATGTACAAAATTCAAGAGCAATGCACCAATTTTAAAGGCAAAATGATGTCAATCAGGTTTAGATTGGGTGGTTGGGAGGAATGATTGCTATCCTCCCCATCTAGGTTCAATTCCTGCAAGTAATATGTTGAGCTCTTAACAAGTATATCAATGTAATGGCTTCAAGCCTTGTTGTTGACCAATCTTGTGCCATGAATAATCTAGGGTTTACCCTGGGTACCATTCTTGAAATGAGGGAAATAATTCGAGGGTTTTCCCCGAGATTTTAAACCTGAAAAAAAAAATCAAAAACATAATGAATAAATTTTGAGTATAACACATAAAATTCAAAGAGCTAACACACAAAATTTGAGGACAACATGAAGATTCATGATAACACATGGGAACACACAAATCTTGAGAATGCTTATAATTTTTGAAATTAATTTTTATCCATAATTTATTTAGAGATTTGCACATAATTATTTGGTTTTCCTTGAGTGTTTGGTGGGAAAAGAGTACATAATTTTTTCCGCAACAAAATTGTAGGATAAAGGAATTGATAGGTTGATGTGACACTTATGCAATGGAATTTTATCACAACATAATTTTTATAAAGGCAATTCTAGATGTTTGTTTTAAGGTTGTTTGATTCTTTTATTGTTGCTTGGTGTTTCCTTATTGAAATAAATGACAA
>ML805329.1:360519-372493 GCA_009831015.1 Picea engelmannii
TGTTGCCAGATCTTAAACAAATTGATTTGGACTTCTGTGAGCATTGTGTTTATGGAAAACAGAAGAGAGTCAGATTTCTCAGAGTCGGAAAAGAAAAGAAGAGTGAAAGGTTAGAGCTTGTGCATATAGATGTATGGGGACCATCTCAAGTATCATCTCTTGGTGGTTCTCATTATTATATTACTTTTATTGATGATGCAACTAGAAAAACTTGGGTTTATTGCATTCGACAAAAATCTGATGTTTTTGATACTTTTAAGAAATGGAAATATTTGGTTGAGAATGAGACAAGAAAAAAGTTGAAGTGTCTCAGATCAAATAATGGAGGTGAATATTGCAGCAACGAGTTTGATTATTACTGTTCATACCATGGGATTCGTAGAGAGAAGACAGTTCCAAGAACACCACAAGAAAATTGTGTGTTAGAAAGGATGAACAGGACAATCATGGAGCGTGCAAGGAGTATGAGATTGCATGTTGGTTTGCCCTTACAATTTTGGGAAGATGTTGTAGACACTGTTGTTTACTTAATAAACAGAGGACCTTCAAGCTCTTTGGATGGTAGAATTCTAGAGGAGGAATGGACAGGAAAAAAGGTAAACTATTCTTTTTTGAAAACTTTCGGTTGTGAAGCATTTGTCCATATTGCTAAAGAAAATAGAACAAAGCTTGAGGCAAAATCCAATAAGTGTACCTTTATTGGATATGGTGTTAATGATTTTGGTTATCGCTTATGGGATTATGAAAATAACAAAATCATTAGGAGTAGAGATGTCATATTCAATGAGAAGGTCATGTACAAAGATTAGTTGCAGGGAAAGAAATAGGAAAAAGAAAAACAAGAATACACAGTGCTTGATGAGATCACTGAAAAAGAAATTCTAGAGAAACCATAAAATCAAAATGTACAACAACAGGAGCAACAGGTACCTCTAACACCTGCAAGTGTTGTTAGAAAATCTACCAGGTTAAGTATACCCCTTGAATGATACTCTCCTTCATTGTATTATTTATTGTTGATTGATTATGGTGAACCAGAATGTTATGAAGAGGCAATGCAAGTAGATACCAAAAGGAAGTGGGAGCAAGGAATGAAAGAGGAAATGGATTCCTTGGTAAATAACCATACTTGGGACTTGGTTCAGTTGCCTGCAGAAAAAAGAGCATTGCAGAATAAATGGGTTTACAAGTTGAAGGAAGAATATGGAGGAGAAAAGCAGTTCAAGGCTAGACTTGTTGTAAAGGGGTTTGCACAAAAGAAAGGTATAGATTTTGATGAAATATATTCTCATGTTGTTAAAATGACTTCAATTAGAACCATTTTAAGTCTTGTGGCAGTAGAAGATTTGCATCTTGAACAGTTAGATGTAAAAACAACTTTTCTCCATGGAGATTTGGAGGAAGAGATTTATATGCAGCAGCCACAGAGGTATGAGATCAAAGGGAAGGAGAATTTGCTATGCATGTTGAAGAAGAGCTTATGTGGCCTAAAGCAAGCTCCAAGGTAGTGGTTTCTAAATTTTGGCAGGTTTATGATAGAACAAGGTTATAGTAGATGTCATTCTGATTACTGTGTTTGTTTTAAAAAGCTAGAAAATGGAAGCTTTATTATCTTGCTATTGTATGTAGATGAAATGCTTGTTGCAGGGTCTAATATGCAGGATATAAATGTTCTCAAGAAGAAATTAGCCAATTCATTTGCAATGAAGGATTTGGGTGATGCAAAGAAAATCCTTAGTATGAGAATAATAAGAGACAGGAAAAATCACAAACTGACATTGTCTCGGGTTGAGTACACAGAGAAGGTGTTGGAGAGGTTTGGAATGCAAAATGCAAAACTAGTTAGTACACCTTTGGCCAGCCATTTCAAATTAACTAAATAAATGTGTCCCAAGACACAGGAGGAGATAGAATACATGTCCAGGGTCCCATATTCATCAACAGTTGGCAGCTTGATGTATGCAATGGTTTGCACAAGACCAGATATTGCACATGTAGTGGGAGTAGTGAGCAAATGTATGAACAATCTAGGTAAAGAACATTGGGAGGTGGTAAAGTGGATTCTCAGATACTTGAGAGGTACTGTTAATCATGCATTATGTTTTGGAGGTTCAGAAACTGCTCTACAAGGATATGTTGATTCAGATATGGCAGGTGATAAAGATAGCAGGAGGAGCACCACAGGGTATGTTTTTACTATAAGTGGAACAATAGTAAGTTGGATTTCAAAACTGCAAAAGGTTGTTTCACTTTCAACAACAGAGGTAGAGTATGTTGTTGTTATAGAGGCTAGTAAAGAGATGATTTGGTTACAAAGGCTTATGGAGGAATTGGGAAAGAATCAGGAGAATAGCAGGTTGTACTGTGACAGTGAGAGTGCAATTCATCTTGAAAAGAAATCATCCTTCCATTCAAAGGCTAAGCATATATAGTTGAGGTACCACTTCATACGATCCACCTTGGAATATGGACACTTGAAGTTGGAAAATATACACACTAGCCAGAATCCTGCAGACATGTTAACAAAGGGAATAACCAGAGAGAAACTGAGTTCCTGCTCAGTTTTAGTTGGTCTTCAAGAATGAAGATGAAGATGAGAAATTTTCTAGGTCCAAGAAGGTTCAGGGTCCAGCATATACAACAGCGATGGAGTTGTTGAGATCAGTCTCCAAGTGGGAGATTGTTGGTTGTGGAGCCTGATTATCTTTCTGATTCAGAGGTATTTTACTTTCAGCTGTGTTTATACCCCATGAAGTATTTACACCCCAGAAGTATGTACACTCTTCCACGCGGGGGAGTGCAGAGGGGGGGTACCCCCTCTGTGAGGTCCGAGGGAGCTATCCCCCTGGTTGGGGGGTTTAGGGGAAAGCGGGCCCCTAGCAGGGGTTCGGGGGTGAATCCCCTGAAGGAAAAATTACCTTGTAAATGTATATTGTAATTTCATTGTAAATCTGGACCATTCATTATAAGGTCGAAGATCTAATGGTAGAGACTATGTTAGGGTTTTTTTCCCTAGAAGGAAACCTTCTTTTATGAGGGAAATGTATTGCGGCTATGATTGATGGCAAATATTGTATTCTGATATAGGAGACTGTGAGAGAAAGAAGAGGAAGTTACAGTGGGTTTACTGTAGGTTGTATCCCTTCATATGCTGGATAATAATAAAGGAAGGACCTGGAAATTTCTCTGGTGGACATAGCCCACACTGGGTGAACCACGTAAATATGTGTCTCTATTGTATTGTGTATCTTCTCTATTTTGTTTCCGCATTTGTTTTATTTTATTGCTCCACGGTCCTTTTTTTCTAACACAATATACTATGCACAACATTAAATAGAAATCATGCATATTATAAGTACAAATCACAGGTATAATAATTTAATACGTAGTGGAAATAAATACACAAGCAAAGGAAACCATAACAGAGAGCACTTATTTTTTATAGAAGAGAACCATCGACTAGATGCATACCAAGGACGTTCCACCCAACTGTAGAAATTGATGTTCCAAGTATCGACATCAATGTCACCCCCGAGCCAAGACTATGAATCCACAAGGCGGTTCTGGAGTATTACTCGTCTTCCCAAACTAGTCAGCACTCAAGCTCTCACAGGATTCTCCACCACTCACAACAATCCAAGTACCTAGCTCTTTTCTACCCATCCTGCACCACCCAAGAGAATGGACCTCCACCCTTCTCTGCCACACAGTCCCTCATGCAGTCCTTCTCCTTCCAGGGCTCTAGTGCAGCTGGTCCAAAATCTACATGATGGGGCTCTCAGGACTTGCAGCTGTGAGAAACGTTGAACATAGGCCAAGCATATCAGATATGCATACCTCAAATCATGGCTGGATTACACCAGCAATCTCTACATCCAACAAAACCGTGGTTGTTCTTTAATGGTATGATTTCCTTTCCCAATCCAAATCTGAATGAGGAAAGATGAGTGAGTGAAGGAATGAATGGAGTGAAGAATCCATGACAGAGGATGAATAGTGAACGAATCGGGAGAAGGAATGTGTGAGACGACCAACAACAACACCAAAATGGGGATGAGAATGAGAGTGAATGAATGAAAAAAATGAATGAGAGAATTAGCCAATCGGGGAACCCCTTCCACACACCAGGGATGGGTTTTTGTAATTCATGGGGATAAAGAACCTCTTGGCCTTCCCCCATAGAGTTCATGTAACCGATCCCCCCCCATTAAACAAAACGGGTAGTTAAAAATTAAATAAACACTTATCCCCTCAAGCCCCCTCTCTTGTGGAATCATAGCCCCCTATAACTCTAGTCCTTGTTCGTCTAGAATCCAACAATGTATTTATTATTAATAATGATCACACATTACATTTCTTAGGCACACTGAACTTTTAATAATTGTTTGGTTACTCTGACTTCTTAGCAAAGTAACAATACATTATTTAATATGGGGGTTCAAAAATCTAGATGTTACATCCCCTCCCCCTTATTTTGACATTGTCCTAAGTGCACATACAAAACAAAGATCAAAATCTCAAAATTTATTCAAAAAGTTGTGGGTACTATGTCTCCATGGCATATTCATGCTCGTAGGTAGCATCTTCAGGACCGTAGCAGGTCCACTGAACTTTTACTAGTTCTATAACTCGATTTTGGAGCATTTTGAATTTTCTATCCAATATTCGCACTGGATGGACTTGAAAGTCTCCCTCTTTCTCTACCTGAATCAGATGCCAATCAATAACATGGTTAGGATCATGTACATATTTATTTAGAAAAGAGACATGAAATACGTTATGCATATTCATGGAAACGTGTAATGCAAGCCTGTATGCAACTGGCCATATTCTGTCCAATATCTCAAATGGACCACAGAATCTGGCTATCATCTTTGTACAACTACCCAACTTCAAAGAGCTCTTCTTGGGATTTAATTTCAAAATCACATGCTCTCCCACTTTAAATTCTCTTGTTGTCCTATTCTTATCTACATATACTTTCTGTCTATCTTGAGTTGCCTTCAAATTCTGCTTAATCTTAACCATCTGATCTTCCATTTCCTTGAGTGACTCTGGCCCAAGTACCACTCTATCTGTTGGGTTGTCCGAATTGAGTGGAGTACTACATTTTCTACCATACAAGGCTTCAAATGGGCTCATATTTAATGAAGCTTGATACCCATTATTATTGTCAAACTCAACCAAGTGCAAGTTGTAATATCCCCAAGGACGTGCCCTGTTGTAATCATGTTTATGAATTGCAAATCATGTTTTATAGGTTGGTATGCCAAGTTAATATAAGATGGTAAGGCGTATGAGTTTATTAGGCTGGAGAGCCTGTTTTTGTATATGTAATTATGCAAAACGTTAATAAAAATATGAACATCGCTGCATGCAGACCGACCACGATGAATGAGTGATGGGGGACTAAGCTTCCACAAAGTGGGTAAGGGAATGGGGGATGAAAGGTGGAAAGAAAGGCTAAGTGTTGAGCCTAGGGGCTTAAGTCCTTGGGAATAATATTTTGATATTATTCCAAAGAGACATGTGAAATTTATGTTTTTCTTTATCCTAAATCCATGGAAGGGGAATGTGTGCCCAAAGCGCACACCAGCTGATGGAGTGCATGCAGCTTCATGGGTGACATGTGTCGGCCCAGGCACATGCAGTTAAAAGATGCAGAATTCAACCATGGGGGGGGGTTTTCTCATCACTCTGTCGTCATCCTCCTGAGTTCGTGGGGGGATCTGGGGCGTCTGAATCATTTCTCCTATGTGTCTACCTTTGCATAACCTCACGCAGCTCTGAGAACCAGAAAATCGAGACATCTTCCTGAAGACCAAAACATCATCCGTCTGATTTCATTATTGGTATGCACCTATCCTTGACATACCTATGCATCATTGAGAGAACTGGTCAGGAGGGGAAATTTGACTTGCGAGTTCAAGAACCCAGTCTATCTGCCATTGCAGAGATGAATCCATACCCGATCTGTCTGTAGGGTGTTGCTTTCTATTTTCTTGAGTGGGGTTGTGTTGTGGTTATCCTCACCATGTGGGAATTGAGTCGGAAGGGGCTGAAGAATTGGGTTGTAAGGCCCTTAGTTGAAGAGGTAGTCTGTCAAGCCTGCGAGAAGCTATTTCCAGGTGAAGGAGTCTGTTGGGAAGTGGTATTATTCCAGAGAGAGTCCAGCACTAGCTACAAAGATCTAAGACTTCATGATTCAGTCTATTGTCGAGACCCAGAGAGGCAGGTGAAGCACTAATGGACTGTTCTTGTGAAGGTGCATACTCTCGGGCGAAACAAACATGTGGGGAATGAGAGTCTATGAGTAGTGGACGTAAGAAGGCATCCTGGGAAGAATCCTTCTGGTTATTTTGTGCAGTTTTCCCTGTAACCTCAGCCTAGTTTAGGATTCCCTTACCTTGGGTGGAGCTTGGTCCCAGTTCGGGAGTGACCCACTACTGAGCATGATGAGCAGTGTGGTCTAAGGATGGGAGGTTCGTGGAAGGCCTGCACGTGGTTGGTGGAATTACGCCAGTAATAAAAGATAAGTGTTAATTGTACTTAATTTATAAGTATATGCATGTCTGTGATTCTTGCAATATTATCATGTATTCCACTATAATCATGAATTATTGTTAATCCCATTAAACCTGCATGTTAATCATAATTATGTGATTACTCTATTTGGTTTAGTTAAATGTGTGTAATATGACTTAATTCATGTTATATATAAGTATGAGAATGTTGTTTTTCGCACAGTAGTGTTTTCTCGGTCGTGGGGTTGACGGTCGGGGACGTTACAGTATGGTATCAGAGCCATGGTTTCAACGTTGAGCCTGAGTGGGCTGGATAAGTGGTCATTGGACCCAAAGTTTTAGGTTGAAAATGTGTTTGGAAGAACCAATTTTTGAACCTTAGAACACTCTTGAGTGCCAAGAAGATACTTGGTCGTGTTACAAAGATCAGGAGGTGTAGCAGTATTATTAAACCGCAATCATCATGGTATTTGGCCACCAAGAGAGAGAGCTCAACACTTGAGGTGTTGGAGCCATAGAATCTGTTCGGAAGAAAAGGAAACCCTTACGGTCGTCAGATCTGGAGAAGGTACAAGAAGGTTATCCTGGAAACCTTTTGGAATTTTGACGATGGGGAGAAACGAGATGTGTTGATGCACGAACTCCCGATGCCTGAAACCCCGAAATCCCGAGGAAGATCTACACCATAGATCTTAGGAAAAGAACTTGATCGTTGTATCAAGCAGAGGAGTAAATGACAATTTCAGAATTTAGGCAATCGGGAGAAGTGGGATGTGCTAATGCACAAACTTCTGAAACCTGAAGTCCTGAAAAGAAAAGTGAATGTGGTAGGACCCGATGATGTTGCAGAAGGTGACATAGACCCTCCTAAGTGTGCAACGTGCCACCATTTAATCGATGATAGTTGTATTACGTGGGCCCATAGGGTAAAGTAAATCAAAATTTCGGATGTCAGAAGATTGGGAAGAAGTAAGTGTGGGGACTCCCGAGGCCCGAAGTCCCGAGGTCCGAAGATCTGAAGTTTCGAAGTCCTGAGGTCCAAGGTCCTGAAGTCCCAAAAACTTTGAGGACGGAGAGACCACAGTGGATTTTATCCATTGGTTGTTGTGTAGATGTGAACCATTGATCCACCTGATTTTGTGAGTTCGGTAATCAGAACCCCGAGAGAAAGTCTTGTGTGTGCCTTGAAATCTCCGATGGCCGAAAGCCCGAGTAGCACCTAGTGTTCTAGTGTTTGGTCACAACCCGTGATCGCATGGGTTGGGGACTAAGAAAACGGGGGCTATCGCCCGGAAATTGCAAAGCCAAACAGAGCTCAGAAAATTTGTGGAATCGAAACGTTTTCTTATTCGTGTTGGTTTATAAATGTTGTAGTTTTATTAAGGGTTTAAGGCCTGAAAAACTTCGGTTGACTGCACATTGTGTGTGTAGAGTTCAACAAGTGTTAGGACAGACATGAATCGACGTCGAGTATAGAAATGGAAGAGGTGTGGATTGCCTCCAATTCAGAGAACGAAAGAGAAGGAAGGGATGTCAACTTGGGAGTTGAAGGATCGAACTCCAATGGACATGGAAGAGAATTGGATAAGGAAGGGCATATGATGAAAGTCATTGAAAGATTGTAGAAATATGCCCAGGCTCACCGAGTTGATAGCTGAAAGCTCATGAGGGTCAGGGATCAGTAGAGTGAATTCAACTTAAAGATGTTGAAGAGCCTGGAAAGAATAGAAAGGAAATTGGAAAAGGAGAGTGACACAAGAAAAACAAGGAGTCACAGGACCTCTGAGAGAAAAATAAGATCGAGGAGTGGTAGCAGACATCGTCATCGCTCCCCAAATAATTCTGGTAAGGAAGCACATAGTAGTTCAAGCCCATTACCTACCGAAAAACACCGAAGATCTGGAGTGAATGAATTGAAAGGGGAGATGAACAAGATTAAGCCTCCTGCGTTTGATGGAGAACATAAGAAGGAGGAAGATGTTGAAACATGGTTGCTCGGTATGAGGAAATATTTCCAACTACAGAATTATTGCTCTCATGCAGAAGGAAGAATTGCGATGTATCAACTAAAAGGAAAAGCATCCATGTGGTGGTATCAGCTTGTGTAGGTGCAGCACATTAGAGAGAAAGATATCACTTGGAAGGAATTCAAGAGGTATTTCAAGAGGAAATACCTAACTAAAAGATACTATGACAGAAATATGAAGGAGTTCTTCGAATTCAAGCTAGGCAGCATGACCATTGATGAATACGAACAAAAGTTTTTGGAATTACTGAAGTATGTTCCATTCATCAAAGATGAGGCTGTCAAGATTCAGAGGTATCTGAGTGGACTTCCACCTCCCATTGGTGACAAGATTTAGTATGATGATCCTGAGACTATGGAAGAAACAATAAGAAGAGCGAAATGCTTATATGAACAGCAAAGAGAAAACCTACCTTTTGGAAGGCTTGGGATGACCAGAAGAAGTTTAAGAAAGAACAGAGGCAGAATGGAAACAAACCTCCCTTTTTCAGAAATAGTCCTCAAGGAACCATCGTTTAGAGAGCTGAGAATGGTTGAAGTGGGGGAACAAAGGCCGAGACAGATGCCCATTCAGTGTTGGGGTTGTAAAGAGAACCACAAGTACAAAGATTGTCCCCATAAAAATGGAAAAGCAAGAGTTGTCCATAATGTTCAACAAGTTGAAACAGTGGAGGACATGGGCAGTAGAATGACAAGAATCTATGAGGCCCTGGAAAACAAGCAAGCTAAATTTCAATCGCACATGATTGAAGTGGAAGGTATGATTAACAACCAACCATTTATTATTTTAATTGATTAAGGGGCTAGCCATAGTTATGTAGATCCTAGGGTGGTGTAAAGTTTGCATTTATCAAGAAGTAAACATGAAAATTCTTGGTTAGTGCAGTTGGCTACAAGAACCAAGAGGAAAGTCACTGAGTTGGTTAAGTCATGTTCGATGGACATGAAGGGATTGAGCACGAAGGCTGAATTGAATATTCTTCCTTTAGGCTCTTATGACTGTTTAATTAGGATGGACTGGTTGGACTAGCACCATGCCCTCCTGGACTGTTGTAACAAGGAATCTACTTGCCTGGATGAGGAGGGAAATCGGAAAACAGTCCAAGGAATTCCCAGAGCTGTGGTTGTTAGAGAAATCTCTGAAATGCAGCTGAAAAAGTGCTACAGGAAAGGTTGTCAATTGTTTGCAGCCCATGTGGAGGAAGCATCCAGAGATGAAGTCTCAAATATTGGAGACCATGTGGTACTAACAGAGTTTGAATATGTATTTCAGGAGGTACCTGGACTACCTCTGAAGAGAGATGTCAATTTCTCTATAAATTTTATGCCTGGAGCAACTCCAGTGTCGAAATCGCCTTATAGAATGAGTACGCCAGAGATGAAAGAGTTGCAATTGCAGCTTGAAGATATTCTAAGGAAGGGGTACATTCGCCCAAGCGTGTCACCTTGGGGTGCCCCAGTCCTGTTCATGAAGAAGAAGGGCGGGACGTTGAGGTTTTCCATTGATTTCAGACAACTGAACAAAGTAACTGTCAAGAACAAGTATCCTCTGTCGAGGATTGACGATCTTCTCGATCAGTTGAAAGGTGAAAAAATATTTTCAAAGATAGATCTCAGATCATGATATCACCAGGTAAGAATAAAGGATGAAGACATCAGCAAGACTGCCTTTATAACAAGGTATGGTCATTACGAGTTCACAGTGGTACCGTTTGGGTTGTCGAATGCACCTGTTGTTTTTATGTGCTTGATGAATGGTGTATTTAGGGACTATCTAGACAGTTTGTCATAGTCTTCCTGGATGAAATTTTGGTGTATTCCAAGTCAGAGGAAGAGCATGAACAACACTTGAGGATGGTGCTGCGAGTGTTGAGAGAACACCAGTTGTATGCCAAGTTGATAAAATGATCATTTTATCAAAGGTAGATCCATTACTTGGGGCACATTATTTCATAAGAAGGGATCGTCATGGATCCTGAGAAGGTTGAGGCCATCAAAGAATGGTCAAGGCCAAGGAATGTGGTAGAAGTTAGATCCTTTTTGGGTCTAGCGGGCTATTACAGAAGGTTTATCGCAGGTTTCTCAAAGATAGCTCACCCTATCACTTCCTTGCAAAGGAAGGAGAAAAAGTTTCAGTGGACTGAAGAGTGTGAGAGAAGTTCCAAAGATTGAAGCAGTTGTTAACCAACGCTCCAATCTTGAGGATTGCAGATCCAAATGTGGATTTTGTGGTGTGCACAGATGCATGTAAAGAAGGGTTGGGATGAGTTCTCAGTCAGAATGGATTCGTAATTTGTTATGAGTCCAGGAAGCTGAAAGATCACAAAAAGAATTATGCCATTCACGATTTGGAGTTGGCAGCAATCATTCATGCTCTGAGGAAATGGAGACATTACCTCATGGGAAGGATATTTGAATTGAAAACAAACCACAATGGTTTGAAGTACTTATTTGACCAACCTACCTTAAATGCCAGGCATAGTAGGTGGTTGGAGTTTCTGTGTGAATATGACTTTGATATCAAGCATATCAAAGGGAAGGAAAACAAGGTGGTTGATGCACTCAGTAGAAAGGTGCAAAAATTACATTCTTCATCCATTAGCATGTACAAGACTGATATTAAGGATAGAATTTTGGAAGTTGCAAATGCAGATTTGCAGTACAGAGACTTGGTATCAAAGCTACAACTGAGTGAGAGACCACAGAAAGGGGAAAATTACACCTTGGAAACCGATGGGATACTTCTGTACAATAACATAATTTATGTGCCTAATGTCCAGGACGTGAAACTTATGATTTTGCATGAAATGCATAATGTGCCTTATGTGGGGCTCCCTAGATATCAGAAGACTATGGTAGCAGTTAGGAGCCATTACTTGTGGCCAGGTATGAAGAAAGATATCACTGAATATATCACCATATGTATGGAATGACAGAAGGTTAAAGCCGAGAACAGGCATCCAGCAGAGTTACTACAACCTTTTCCCATGCCTGGATGGAAGTGGGAAGTGGTGACAATGGATTTTATTACAGGATTGCCTAGAACAAGCAAGTTGCATGTGTTATCACTGAAATTTCGTCCGCACATGGCGACAAGAACTCTGCATCGTCAACACAGAAAAACAGTCATTCATGGCACAAGGTTAATTCCACAGCAAAGCAAAAGGGTCAAAACTATACAAAATGGCCAAAAAATTACAAGGCGCTTTACACCCACTGGGCGCGCGCGCGCGCGTAACATCTTTGTACCGGGAGAGCATATGTGCGGCTGTGGGGTGAATAACCCGCGCGCCTGCCAAACGACGCATTTATGAAACTGGTCGGCCTCCCAACCACTAATGGATCGGCTCCCAAGTCGATTTGACACCAAATCCGAGCTCAATCTGCGTGGGGAGGTTGGTCAAAGACCTAATTGTGCCCTAAA
>ML805329.1:397668-413025 GCA_009831015.1 Picea engelmannii
ATGTTGTTTTCAGAGAGGTAAAAGATGTGTCCAAACAAGAATTCCCACCAATGCAAGATGAACCTGAGAAAATAGAGCTTGAGTTGGATGATGCAAAATCTGAATCATCTGAAGAAGAGGAAGCAGAAGAAGAAGAAGAAGAAGAACCTCATACCCCAGTATTGAGGAGATCAGTGAGAGATAGGAGGCAACCATAAAGGTATAGTCCACCTGATTTTTGTCCCAATTTTGATTTATCTATTACTGATGATGATCCTAGAACTGTCGGGGAAGCAGTGAATTCAGAGGATAGTAAACTCTGGAAGAAGGCCATGGTTGAAGAAATGGATGCCTTGGATAAGAATGAGGCATGGGATATAGTTGAGCTTCTGGCTGGAAGAAAACCGGTTGGTAGCAAATGGTTGTTCAAGAAGAAGTTTAATGCACAAGGTAAAGTGGAGAAATAAAAAGATCGGTTAATAGAAAAAGGTTATTCCCAGGTAGAGGGAATTGACTTTGGTGAGATTTTTTCTCATGTTGCTAAGTTAACTTCTATTATATTTCTTTTATCTATTGCTGCTTCTTTTGATCTTGAAGTGGAACAAATGGATGTGAAGACAACATTCCTACATGGGGATCTGGAAGAAGAAATCTACATGAAGCATCTAGAAGGATTTGTAGTGAAGGGAAAGAAAGAGCTAGTTTGTAGGCTAAAGAAGTCACTATACGGTCTGAAGCAATCACCTAGGATGTGGTACCAAAAGTTTGACACATACATCCTTGGATTGAGATTTGTAAGAAGCATGGCTGATCACTGTGTATATTCCAAGCAGGTTGGTAATCACTTCATTTATGTAGTGTTGTATGTTGATGACATGTTGTTGGTAGGAAATAACATGGATGTTATCAAGGAGGTGAAATCGCAGTTATCCTCCAAATTTGACATGAAGATCTTGGTGCTGCTAACTTCATTCTGGGAATGGAGATTAAAAGAGATCATGCAAAAAGGAAACTCTGGTTGAATCAAAGAAAATATGTGGAGACAATATTGCAGAGATTTAATATGCATGGAAATAAACCGGTCAAGGTTCCTATTCCTATAGGTGTAAAGTTATCTATAGATCAATTTCCCAAGACACAAGAAGAAGAAGAGGACATGTCCCATGTTCCATATGCTAGTGCAGTTCGCAGTTTGATGTATGGAATGGTTTGTACTAGACCGGACATTGCACATGCAGTGGGAGTTTTGAGTAGGTATATGTCAAAACCAGGGAAGGAGCATTGGACAACAGTAAAGAGGGTCATTACGTATCTTCATGGCACAACTAGTTATGGATTGTTCTACCAAGGAAGGTCGAGATTAGACAGAGTGGTGGACATACATGGCTTTGTTGATGCAGACTCGTCTGGAGATATGGATCGCAGAAGATCTATAAGTGGGTATGTGTTTAACCTATTTGGAGGAGCAATCAGTTCGATGACCAAAAGACAGGTTGTAGTGGCACTCTCAACAATAGAAGTTGAATACATGGCAGCCACTCATGCAAGCAAGGAATCATTATGGTTACAAAGATTGTGTTCAGGTATTGGGTTGGTACAACAAGCAGTGAGATTAGAGTGTGACAGTCAGAGTGCAATATTCCTGGAAAATAACCCAGCTTATCATTCGAAGACAAATCATATTGATGTTCAATATCAATTTGTGAGAGACATGGTTGAGGAAAAGAAGGTGTTACTGGAAAAGGTTGACACTTTGAAGAATGTTGCAGATTCATTGACAAAGTCCGTGAGCACAGAAAAGTTCTTCTGGTGTAGAGTAACAATGGGCATTGATGCCCTGGATTGTTGACTCTATAATCCCTTGGACCCCTAGATGCAAAGAAAAAAACAAGTGGGAGAATGTTGGGTATGTATTATATTCTTTGCATGTGTGTGTGTGTGGGCGCGTCAGATACAACAACTATGTCTGACGATTTTTTGTTATTTTTAGTGGATTTTGCTATTTTTAGTGGATTTGTAAATTAATCTCGGATTAAGGGATTAGAGTTTTGGTATCTACAGAATACCTAAAGACATTGTATATATTGTATGGTGAATGGTGAAATTTGATATAATGAAAATAAGAAAGGTTTTCCCGGTTAAGGGTTTCCGGTATAAAATCTATGTGTACTTTGTGTATGAGCCATTGATTAATTTCTGTATTGATTAAGAATCTATATGCATTGCTTTACTTCACAGGTTTAAAACTTACAGTAAGGCCCTTAGTTGAAGAGGTGGTTTGTGAGGCCTGTGAGAAGCTATTTCCAGGTGAAGGAGTCTGTTGGGAAGTGGTATTCTTCCAGAGAGAGTCCAGCACCAGCTACGGAGCTCTAAGACTTCATGATTTGTCCTGTTGTCGAGACCCAGAGAGGGAGGTGAAGCACTGATGGACTGTTCTTGTGACGGTGTATACTCTCGGGTGGAACAAGCATGTGGGAAATGAGAGTATGTGAGTAGTGGGCGTAAGAAGGCATCTTGGGAAGAATCCTTCCGGTTATTTTGTGCAGTTTTCCCTGTAACCTCAACCTAGTTTAGGATTCCCTTACCTTGGGTGGAGCTTGGTCCCAGCTCGGGGGTGACCCACTGCTGAGCATGATGAGCAACGTGTTCTAAGGCTGGGAGGTTCGTGGAAGGCCTGCATGTGGTTGGTGGAATTACGCCAGTAATAAAAGATAAGTGTTAATTTTGTACTTAATTTATAAGTATATGCATGTCTGTGATTCTTGCAATATTATCATGTATTCCGTTGTAATCATGAATTATTGTTAATCCCATTAAACCTGCATGTTAGTCATAATTCTATGATTACACTATTTGGTTTAGTTAAATGTGTGTAATATGACTTAATTCATGTTATATATATAAGTATGAGAATGTTGGTTTATGCACAGTAGTGTTTTCTCGGTCGTGGGGTTGACGGTTGGGGACGTTACACAAGTAATCTTCCCACTTAGATGGCTTGTCCATCACATACATTATTAACACGTCTTCAATTACTCGATTGACCCTTTCTATCTGCTCATTTGAATGTGGATGGTATGTTTTTCTAAAGTTCATATGTGTACCAAATCCTTTGAATAATCCTTTCTAGAAATTTGAAGTAAACGTTGTGTCTTTGTCTGGAGCAATTGTCCTAGGTATCCCATGCAACCTATCAATCTCCCTCATGTAATTTTTTGCAATATTAGTTGATGTATGAGTTGTTTTCACAAGAACAAATGAGCAGCCTTGGTCAATTTATCAACCACTACCATGATTGAATCATGTTGCCTTGTTGTCCTTGGCAACTTTGTTATAAAATCAATGGTTATCACTTCCCATTTCTTCTCTAGAATTGGTAATGATTGTAGCAAGCCCACTGGGTGTCTATGCTCATCCTTTACTCTCTGACATTCCATACATCCGGCGATGTAATAAAAAACATCATTTTTCATTACTGGCCAAAAGAACTGGCTTCTTACTACTGTAATTGTTTTTCGGTAACCAGGATGTCCAACATATGGAACATTATGCATTTCTTTTAATACCAAATTCCTAAGTTCTCTGGAACTAGGAACACAAATTCTATTTTTATGCATAAGTAGTCCATCTTCCTTTATCTCATACTCTTTCATTTTTTGTTGTACATCTCCTTGCTATAATCTTTCCTTTACTTGTAGGTAATGTTGATCTGTAACAACAACATCTAAAATTATGCTCTTCAAGTTCGACTGATGCATACTAACAATTGTAGCATGCATGAGATGCACTCTTCTACTAAATGCATCGAAAACTTTATTTTCTTTTCCTTTGATATGCTTGATATCAAAGTTGCATTCACTTAAAAATTCCAACCATCTTGTTTGCCTGGAATTCAAAGTTGGTTTTTCAAAAATATACTTCAGACCACTGTGGTCTATTCTTAGTTCAAATCTATTTCCCATGAGATAATGCCTCCACATATTCAATGCGTGAAAAATGGAAACAAGCTCCAAATCATGTGTGGAATAATTCCTCTCATGTTCCTTAAGATTTTTGGACTCATAACTAATGACATACCCATTTTGAGTGAGGACTCCACCAAGCCCTTCCTTGCATGCATCTGTACATACCACAAAATTCTCATTTGGGTCAGCAATCTTCAAAATAGGTGCACTAGTAAGTAATTCCTTCAACGAATTAAAATTTTCTTCACATTTTGCTATCCATTCAAATTTAATTCCCTTCTTTTGCAAAGAAGTGATGGGATGAGCGATTTTAGAGAACCCTGCTATAAATATTTTGTAGTAACCAACTAACCCCATAAAATATCTGACTTCTGAAACATTCTTGGGTGCTAGCCATCCTCTAATGGATTCAATCTTCTCTGGATCCACTACTATACCCTATTCTGAAATAATGTGCCCCAAGTAATGGATTTGTTCTTGATAAAAAGAACACTTACTCATCTTTCCATACAACTGTTGTCCCCTCATCACTTGTAATACCAATCTTAGGTGATGTTCATGTTCCTATTCAGACTTAGAATAGACAAGGATGTCATCCAGGAATACTATGACAAACTTATAAAAGTAATTTATGAATATGCCATTCATTAAGAACATAAAGACAACTGGTGCATTGGACAATCCAAATGGAACCACTACAAATTCATAATGCCCATACATGGTTCTAAAAGTTGTCTTATGAATTTCTTCTTCCTTGATTCTTACCTGATGGTATCATGATCTCAAGTCTATCTTTGAAAATATCTTTGCTCCTCTTATTTGATCAAAGAGGTCATCAATTATGGGTGGATATTACTTGTTCTTCACAGTGGACTTATTCAACTGTCGAAAGTCGATACAAAACCTCAACGTTCCATCCTTCTTTTTGACAAAGAGTATTGGTGCTCCCCAAGGTGAAACACTTGGACGTATGTACCCTTTCTTCAATAATTCCTCCAACTCCATTTGTAATTCTTTTAACTCGGGCATACTCATTCTATAAGGTGTTTTTGACACTGGGGCAATTCCTGACACCAAATCAATAGAGAAATACATTTCCCTTTTTGGTGGCAACCCTAGTATTTCTAGATTTGATGAATAGTTATGCAATTGGAAATATCTCTTCAGTCCAAGAAACCATGCTTCAACATCATATTCCCTTTCTCTTTCACCATCAAAGGATGGTGGCTTGAGCTTCCTCAACTCTCCTTGAAAACTATCCACCTCATGTCTCCTTCTTTGGTGCCTAATAGAATACACCTTTGGACTGCTTAAGGAATATTCATATGCATAAAACTTTCTTGATAAGTAAGGAGGTGAGTGGTTTCTATGAGCTCTGCTAGCACCTATGGAATAACCCACTCTTCCATGATCATCTCCTCTTTGATGGAACCTACCTTCTTCCTCTTGATTTGATCCATTAATTGCTTGACCTTGCAACTAATTGAAGCTCTGCAACACTCGAGCATTTATCTGAATTTTCTCTCTCGTCATCCTATGATTGTCTTCCTTGTAGCTCTGCAATTCTATTTTCAGGCTCTTCACGGTTTCTAGCAATGTTTCTTGCTCCCCTCGCCCCTTGCGTTCGTTGGATTTTGTATCTACAGTACCAACTCTGATATTCTGACCTTTGGCCTCTTTATCATGGCTGGAGAATCCCTCGCCTTCTTCCATTTCTTAAAAACACATTCTGAGCTGATATGTTTAAATCCCTTAATTCTACAAAATGTGCAAGTGGCCATTTTGTCAAAATTAAGCATATGATAAAAAAAATTGGCAATAATGCTACATGTCCTTTCAACTCATGAAGAATATATATAAATAACACTTCCATGTTATCCCTAGGCTGATACAGAAATCAATTTTTCACAGGTGCTTCCTTCAAACCACTTTCCCAAGTGACCACGACTCCAAACCTCAGGCCAAATCCTTCTTGGTTCTTTTCTTTGCTAGAATTATTATATCTAAGATCGTGTGGTTTAAAATTGATCGAGGGATGATATTGAGGGTCAACATGAGCTCTAGGAATACGGTCTTTGGGATTTCCAGACTGTCCACACTCTCAACCCTTCCGGAGTGCCAAGTCTCTGGACTATAGGATCTGTTGCCACATATCCTTTCCCGATCAACAGCTAGGATTTGTTTCGCATCTCTGAGCTTCGGGTCTTTTCCAAGCACCTCTCCACAGATCTCTCAGAGTGTTGAATTACTGGAGGTCCTCTCCTTCCTCCACGTATCATCTCTCGATCAATGGTCGATATTAACTCCGGCCTTCGGGAGTTCTCGACTCAAAGTAACCTACAACTCAATTTATATGGAGTACCAAGTCTCTGAACCTTGGGATCTTGTGCCACATGTCTACTGTAATAAATGGATGATATGGACTACGAACTTCAGGCCTTCCAGAGTCCTCGACCCCAACTACTTATGCCTTGAATCCTCTAGAGTTCCAAGTCTCTAGACTATGGGATCTACTTCCATGTGTCCTCTTCTGATCAACAATGAGGATTTACTCCACTCTTCAGAGATTTAGGGGTTTCACCTTCATCACACTTCATTCCTTCAGAATGTTGAACTAGAAAACTCTAGGAGTCTTCGTCAATAACTAGGAAGCAAGGGGTTCTACATGGAAGAAAATAAGAAACGAACACGTGGCCCTATTTGACAGGTGACACATGTCATATACAAACTGGCACGAACAATCTTTCAAAAACATGAGACATGGTGACACGTGGAAAGAATCAAGTGTGTCCACATCACCCTAGGTGACATTAGAAGGCCACATCACTCTATTGCCTCACAACTTTGGGACTTCGAAACTTTGAAACTTAGGGAGACTTATCCACACTACACCACAAATCCCTTGAACGTTGAATTCCTGAATAGGTTGATCTGCGGACAGGTCTCCTCAAACACGAAGGATCTAGATTTATTTTGGAGTTCAGGACTTCAAAGGTTTTTTTTGTTGAACACCACCACACCCCCAGATTGTCGAATGTCGGTTTTATGAACCCTTTCTATCCTTCGGGCACGTGTCCCTGAATATGAAGGGTCCAGATTTACTCTGGAGGTTCAGGACTTCGGGAGATTTTCTTTGTCCAGAAAAAAAACCTCACCAAAATATGTCGATCCCCAACCATTGGTCATTAGCAATCAAAGATTTTATTTGTCTAGAAAAAAAAGAAAAACTTCACCAGAATCTGTTGATCTCTGACCATCAGTCATCAACGATCGAACATTTTCTTTGGTCGATCTTCAACCCTTCACCAAACGCATCAATCCATGACCATCGGTCGTCGACGATGTTTGTTGGAGAACTTCCACACTAAAATGTTTTTGACAAAATCCCAGGTGAATCTGGACCGTTGATCTCCCGACCAAGATGATCTTGACCATTTATTTTCTCTAACTCCCCAAACAACTGAAATGAATATGAACTGTTGATATTCCTCATTTTTCAAATCATCGAATCAATCCCAGCTGTCGATTTGGTAATTTCACCAAACTTTGTAAACATTCAAATTTTTAAAAAATTTCAAGGACAAATCTGGACCGTTGATCCAAGATTGAACACAATCTCAACCGTCAATTCTCCAAACTCTGTCCAACATTATAGCGGCCATTAAAAATCAATGTTTTCGACCTTCTAAGTTGAATTTGTCTTTGCAACTCCGCATATTGAATCCATTAACTTCTTACACTATCCTAGAATCATTCAAAGTTAGGTATGTTCCTGAATTTGGGGGATTTCACTCAAATGTTTCCACCATTTTTCCCCAAATTCGCATAGATGTATAAAATCTATGACAACAAATCTTCCCTATTCGCACTTGTTCTGGCCCATAATAGTCTGATGTTTGAACCAGAAGCTCTGATACCAATTTGTAATGTACCCATCCTCCCACAAGCCAGGCATGCCACACCAAGAACGCACCTCTTTGTTGGTTTCGAATCTCTGATAACAATTAGTTAATAAAGAAGCATAAAATACATACATGCAATTATTAAGATTCATACTACAACATGAAAAGACATGCACAATACACCATGCGCAACATTAACTAGAAAGCATGCATATTATAAGTACAAATCTTAGGTATAATAATTTAATACGCCACAGAAATAAATACACAAGCAAAGGAAACCATAACAAAGAGCACTTATCTTTTATAGAAGAGAACCACCGACTGGCTATAGACCAAGGATGTTCCACCCAACCGTAGACATTGTTGTTCCAACTCTCAACAACAATGGCAGCCCTGAGCTAGAGCTATGAATCCACAATTACGGTTCCAGAGTGTTACTTGGCTTCCAAAACTAGTCAACACTTAAGCTCTCACAGGCTTCTCCAACACTCACAACAATCCAATTACCCAATTCTCTTCTACCCAGCCTGCACCACCCAAGAGAATGGACCTCCACCCTTCTCTGCCACGCAGTCCCTCAGACAGTCTGTCTCCTTCTAGGGCTCCATTGCAACTGTTCTAGAATCTCCATGCTGGGACTCTCAGGACTGTAAGTTGTGAGCAAAGATGAACATAGGCCAAGCATCTCAGAAATGCAAGCCTCAAATCATGGTCGCATTACACCAGTAATTTCTACAGCCAACAAAATCGTGGTTGTTCTTCAATGGTCTGATTTCCTTTCCCAAGCCAAACACGAATGAGGAAAGATGAGCGAGTGAAGGAATGAATGGATTGCATACTCCATGAGAGAGGATGAACAATGAACAAATCAGGTGAAGGAACACGTGAGGCAACCAACAAAAACACCATAATGGGGACGGGAATAAGAGTGAACGAATGAGAGAATTAGCCAATCGGGGAACCCCTTTGTTGTGAGTGGGAAATCCCCCTATGGACTAGCACTTAGGGTTTTATCATGCATGCAGAAAAGACCTAAATATTCCTACTTTTTACCATCATCCCAAACCTAATCCCCATTATTCTTAAGCAAATACATAGTTAAGAAGATCAAGTGAACATACCTTATTTCTGGTGTTTGGTATCGATCCTTCTTCACGCTTGGTCTCTCTTTGACTGCAACTCTCCTCCCAAGGCTGACCTGCATTCACAAAATACAAACAAAGAACTTCACATGCATTTTATCTATGGATTAATGGGTTAGAGATTTAATCAACATGTATGCAATAAACAATGAAAACCTCATATGGTGGGACGGGAAAAGTGCTTCTTTATTATTAACTTCACTAAAGCAACTTACAATGATGAATTCTGCCACTTCTCCATGAATCTGGTCCTGGGCTCCTCTTTTACTGTGCACCAACTGCTAACACACTTGCTTCTCTTCTTCATTGAAATCACAAAATGGTTGCAGAATCTTGGGCAAAGGGGAATACGAATTCGAGTAGAGTTTCTTTACTATGATTTTCCTCTCTTCAAATGGGACCCCTACCCCTTCTTTTATAGACTAGAAGGAGCTAGGTATTTAGTTGAATGATTGTCCATGCATGGTCGAAAGGTTTAGTTAACTTACCCAAAACTGTGTGTTCTGTCAGCAACTTTCCATTTTTCGTGCTTTTGTAGGTACACACGGGTTGTAGTGGGTCAGCTAGAGTGTACATGAGGGACTGTAGTGGAGCAGGGCACATGGGCCTTTAAAAAGGGTGTTTTTTAGAAGAGTTGTTTAGTACTGGCTTGGAAAAGAAGGCATATGAGATGGACTAATGTCCGGTAAGTATGTCTAGTGAAAATTAGGGTTATAATAGATGCCCCCTAATGTGTGAGGTCAGAAGAGCATCTGATGGCCGAAATACATTATCAGTATTTATCAATGTACCAAGCCAGTGAGCCCAGGGACTGGAATTCGGGAGGTGCCATATGAAAAATAATAATTGTCTCACCGAGGCGGGCATACCCATGCTCAGAATGAAATAAAATCATGGCTACCAATCAAATACATTGTAGATCCATATCATATAACTATATAAAGTGTAGTCGTGAGCAATACACAACAGATCTACATCTCAAAATAAAAAAGATATACATGTATAGTATCTATCTTCTAGAAGCTAATAAGGCCTAATGGCTGGAGATGATGTATTCAGAGCTCAAGCATCAACTTCAAAATCTTCAAAACTCAGGCAGGAGTGTAGTATGAGTGTACGACTTCACTACCCAAAGGTCTTCAACAGCTCGTCGGGCATAGACTAGAGAATCTTGATTATCATAATGAAGGCTTCATTGATTTCAAACAAAGACTTGATTGGACATTCGGGATGGCTGGGCATGAGGGAAAGAGACAAATTGTAGAGGGGTCAACTCAGGCTTGGTAAAAACTTCCCTTAGACAATAGCATGACAAATGATGAGACTCAGGGAGCATGGCATTGACATAAGTTCATGATGCAGGAGGCAACACAAACTCTCCATATGTTTGGAGAATAATCAAACGGAGGAGGACACAACTCTATGTAACGAGAAAATCTTCCTAAGGTCATATTAAATCCCAGGGCTTGACGAACAAATGGAAGGATGTGCTTTGTCCAAGGGCAACTCATTGTGCTTCCAATAAAAATAAAATACTTTTCCCTTCCTCTTTTTAGGGTATATTTGATTTTTTGTTTTTTTTGTCTTTTTCAATCATTTTGGAAAGATTGAAAAATAATAAAAGAATGCTAATTTACAAAGGAGGATCGAGTGTCGCGGACATACTAGTTCCAAGCGCACGAAACACATGGATGCTCAGGGAAAAGGGACATATGCAGGAAAAGGACACTCGGGAAAAATCCTCCATGGGCCAAAGGTGTCAAGACGTAGAGGCAAAGTGCTATAGGGATTGCGTATAAGGTATGCTTCAAATGGTTCAGTTGAGAGAAACATGTAGCCGACATTAGGCCAAAGAAGCAGGTATGAAAACACAATTAATAAGACACATAATGGTAACGTCCTTCGATGTAATTTTAACGAGCCCAGAGAAGGTAAGCTTGACAATTTTTCATATTTAGAGAGTCTGAAAAAACGTAAAAGGAGACTCCGCCAGGGTACCTTTTTCGAAGGTAGTCTAGTCGACTCTAAAAGGGGTAAACTAGCACCGAAAATACGTCTATTCAAAACCATTTTAATGAGTGTGATAAAAACAAGATCACTCGACATTTTTTTCATTTTTAAGGAGTCTGAAAAAAGCTTAACTATGGACTCCGTCAGGAATGTTCTTCTGAACCATTTTAACGAGTGTGAAAGAATCAGGTCACTCGACGATCTTTTCAATTTTAGGGAGTTTGAAAAGAGATTAACTATGGACTCCGTATGGGATGTTCTTCTGGACCATTTTAATGAGTGTGAAGGAACAAGGTCACTCGATGATGTTTTCAATTTTAGGGAGTCTAAAAAGAGCTTAACTATGGACTCTGTGGGGGTATTGTTTTCGTAGATTTAGTCCCTCACGCTTGAAAAGGATTACAATTATACCTGAGAATACTCTTCTAGAGAAACGAGGTCCCTAAAGTGTACCTTTGTTCATACAATTGACCATCCGGACCGAAAAAAGGGGAAAACTACCACCGGACAGACATGACTTCAAATTTTAGTTTAGCGAGCATGAAGGTCAACAAGATCGCTCGACAATATTTTCATGTTTAGAGGGTCTGAAAAGGACTTAAAAGAAGACCCGTTGGGGGCTACGACTCATGTATGAAACTGGTTCAGGTAGATCCTGCTGCTAGGCTCAGACCAAGAGTCTCTTCGATAGTCAATTTGAAAAGTCTCCCAAAAGGGAAGAAAACACAAACCATGGTGTAAGTCCTCCCATGGTATAGAAACCATAGTCATGGCTTCAAGGATAGCCTCATCTGAAGGCAATTCAAAATCCGAGAAATCACGCAAACGAGGGTCGACAGTCCCAAAGGTTGAAGTAAACTAACCATACTCCATATGACGATGGAGGTTATGGCCAGGACTAGCAGAGTCTATCAGCAAAGAATCACAAGAACGAGGGCTTGAGGATCTACAAACAACGAGATCAGACTCAAAAGGATACTCAAGCCCACTTGGATCAAGAGGGGGGAAAAAGGGCTCCCATGCCCCTATTGGATAAACCAATGGATCAATTGTTGAGACCAAGTATCGAGAGGGAAAACATGATTGCACAGGTTCCCACTCAGAAGAAATTGAACATCGACGATAAGACGCCACATAATTAACCCGTGGCGGGGTGGAGTCTACAGGAACACTAGGAACATATAAAGGGGCAACCTAAACTAACACTGAATTAGGATGGTGATTATCATATGCCAGCTGGTCAATAGTGACAATGCTTCCATTGTGAGGGAAATGCATCACCTAGAAGAGAGTAGATACCACAACATTCATAGCATATACATAATCACACCCGAGAAGCATGTTGAAATCTAACGGGCCTTGCACCACTATAACATCGACACGAACAATCTTCCCACCTAACGAGATAGGAAACTAAGGAAGAACCCCCAAATATTCACTAGGACGTCTATCAAAAGCCAACAACTCATGTGAAGCAGACACAAGCTCGGGAAAACCCAAGACTTTCCAAACCGAGGAGGATAAAATACTTGTCGAGGCTCCTTCATCCACAATACATCAATAAATGTTTGTTGAATTAACTTCAACCCTTATTTGAAAATGTGCATAAGAAGGAAGACGAGGCTCAACAAGATCATTCCAATCAAAGGAAACCATCCTAGGGATTGGAGGGTGTGTACTCGGAAAGAGCAAAATTTCCTCTTGTTTTGAAAGTACTAAACTGGAAACGCTAAAAACATAGTCGGTAGAAACTTCACTCCCCAAGAGAGGAGTGGGATCAACCGAAGCCTGCATCGGCATGACCACTTTCTCAACCAATGGCTACATAGGATGAGAGACTACATGGTCTAAAGGCACCTCACCCCTCAAAAGAGGAGTGGGATCAACCGATGACTGCATCAGCGTGACCACTTTCTCAACCAATGGCTGCATAGGCTGAGAGACTACATGGTCTAAAGGCACCTCACCCCTCAAACGAGGAGTGGGATTAGTCGATGATTGCATCAACATGATCACTTTCTCAACCAATGGTTGAATAGGCTGAGAGAATACAAGGTCTAAAGGCACCTCACCCCCCAAAAGATGAGTGAGATCATCCGATGACTGCATCGACATGACCACTTTCGCAACCAAAGGCTGAATATACTGTGAGGAAACCTCAGAAGACTCAAAATCAGAAGATCTTGAAGACAGGGACCACAATATTTGTACCTCTGGAATGCCAGGGCATAAATGAGTAAGGTGATCTCCCTTGCAAAGCTTACAAGGGAACTTAGGATTACGTCCTATCCGTATAATTTTTTCAACAGAATCGATGCCCCCAACATGACTAGCAGTGGTTGGTTTCACATCTCCAACATGACTTGCAAAGGCTGGTGATGGGTCGATAACTTGACTTGCAGAGGCTACAGACCTATTACCAGTATGACTAGAAGTGACTAGACTCTTTCCCCCAGCATGACTTGCATAGGGTGGGTGATTTCCCCTAGCATAACTTGCAGAGGCCAGGTGCTGGTCTTCAATGTGACTTGCAGAGGTTTTCAACCTATCTCCAACATGACTCGTAGAGGTTGGTGATTTATTCTTCCTATTCTTCCTCTGTCTATTTCGTTTAGACTTCCAGTTACTAGTAACTGTACTTTCACCAAAGGCGGGAGAAGGAGGAGGAGAAGACTTTGTTGATGAAGAAACATCAACAAGGTGCCCATGACTTAAGGTGCTTAATTGAGAAGTGTCAAGAGAATTCAGGACATTTGGAGTGGTACCCAACCAAACCGGTAGTCCCACATTCAACCCAAGAATGTACAAAGTGGCCATCAAAGGGACACCAACGTTTTCGAAGAAAGGAAAAGCACAAGAATCCCCTTGCGAAGGGGTTCCTTGGTTGGTATCATCAGGAACTTTAGCCATGAAGATATTATGCATAGGTTCTCCCCTTGCGGGATCATTCAAATCCGTAAAAGTATCACACACTGACTCTGAAGAACCAGTGTTATCAAAACAACGTCTATAAAGAGGTAGCTCCATGTTTCTAAGCGGAAGACTGAAAGGTCCTCTCAACTGGCGGAGTGGGCCATAGATGATTTTAGGGGCTAAATTTCGCAAATGGGCTAATTTTCCATGGTTTTTCCCAAAAAAAGATTTGCTAATTTCCATTTTTTCTAAAACCGATTCGCCCAAATTCCATAGAATAAAATTATTTTACCTTAAAAATCGCCAAATTTTTGTATAAACTATACAAAATCCTTAGAAAATTGAATATTTTTACAAAACTATCACCAAACATTTTATATTTTGCATATTAAGGACTAGTAAGATTAGCCCATGTTTCTACATTTTAATATAAATTTCCATCCTTAAAATCATCCCTGGAGTGGGTGTTCTACCACCCTAGGTCAGAGACCCAATTCCATGACTGACTAACTCACTATGTAAAACTAGGGAGCACAGAGCACACACTAAAAGTTCCTAAAGGAAAATCAAGCAAACGACTAACTAGTTGGAAGAACAGTTACACCAACCAACACTAGAGCAACTTACCGGTGCAAGTGAAACTCGAATATAGAAGAACCCTTCGGGTATACTCTGCAAAGCATGGCCCGATGTCTGCCCTAGGTACTACGGTATACCCCCGCGGTCACTTGTGTAAGTACCTAAAATAAAGGCAACTAGGTTTCCATCTCGTGAACAATCACCAGGCGGGTACAGTCGACAGTCGGGTGGACCACAATGAGCAGGGTATCAAGCCAGAAAAACTATCAAGGGTATCGAAAGCAAGTTTTCTGGAAGACAACTGAGGACCTCGAACAGATTTGAGACCCATGAAGCTCCGTGGAAAATGCGATCAACGGAATCCAAAGACAAGTCCTCTATATGCGTTTCTCACTACGCTTGGTCTGGCTTTGGAGGTGTTATCTCCGCTACCTTTCCGCACGCGACCTCGTGTTTAGCCTCTGTGTTAGAGGGGGGTCCTAGATAATTTCCATGTTACTGGACTTCTACACTCCTTAGCATAGACTCATATGTTTGTTTTATAGCCTTGAAGAGTTTCCTCTCCAACCTAAATCAAGGCTCTAGCCTAATCTAGTTGATGGACCCTACAAACATAAAGTCTAGTAAATTTTAATTAGCGTTCTTTTTACTGGCTTGATTTACTCAAAAGGGTACGGTAGTGTAACTGATGTTGTTAAGACTCTTGAAGAAAAAAGAAATAATAAGAACACTAGCAAAGAAGGATTATCTTTCTTATTTTTATTTTGAAATACTTTTAAGATGAGAAGAAAACACAACACCATGCTAATTTCTTTTTCTTTTTCAAATAACAATGCAAGGCAAATGCCAAGAAAGAAAGAGAAC
>ML805329.1:414219-465899 GCA_009831015.1 Picea engelmannii
ATGTGCTAATTAACTATTTGGTAAAAGAAATGTATACTATTGTATAATGGTTTAATAATGGTCCTACAAAAGAAATGTGAGTCACACTAAAAGAGGCTTACGAAGAATCCTTGAGTTAGTGACTTCAAAATTTTTGGATCTATTGCTTATTTGTTAGTTTTACAGTGTCAATTAATTATTCAATAAGAGTAATGTATATTATTGTATAATTTTTTAATAGTGGCTTACAAAAGCAATGCAAGTAATTTTAAAATAGGTTTAGAAAGAATCTTCGAGTTAGTGACTTCAAAATTTTTGGATTTGTTGCTTATGTTTTAGTTTTAGAGAGAAGAAAATCAAACTAGATTTTATTTGTAAGTTGATGTTTGTTGGTCATAGTGATCAATATGAGGTTTATAGACTACTTGATGTGACCACTAATAAGATAATAATTAATTATATTGTGACTATGGATGAAAGTATTATGATTTTCTATCTTGAATCAAACCTTTAATTTGACCAATAATTGTCCATGTTCACTATTTTGATGCTAAAAATTTATCCAAGTTGCACAATAAGCAATGCAGGTTGTGGGACAACTATTTAAGGTAATGTGAATGAAGAACATGAAGATGACACTGGAAATTTCCAAGGAAAACTACTCCCGATTTTGATTTTGTGGAGATAAATAAATAAAATAAGACCAAAATGGTACTACAATACCTTGGAGGATGTGAGGTTGGAGGAAATTCCTCAATCAAAAGAGACATGGTCAAGTTTAAGAATATTAGGAAAGGAAAACAAGTTTTAATATTATAATTTTTCTTTCAGGTCATTTGTTCATAAATCATCTTAATCTCAGAATTATGATCAAGTCAAGGGGTGTGATGAGTGGGAAAGGGTCATGAAGGTTGAGTACGATGCACTCATTAGAAACAAAATTTGGATGTTGGAAGAGGTACTTCTAAATATTAAACAATACAATTACTCTGTCCTTCAATGAGATCCTCTAGTTCTAGTAGAACTCTTTGACACATGGAGAAATAAATCGTATGATCTCTACATAGATGAACCCACACAAGAGAAATAGAACCGATGATATCTACCATTAGAATATACTCAAACACTATTCTCCTCAAGAACTCATAGGAGCTACCAGTTATCATCATCAAAACCTCCACACAACCTCAACAACATTACATAGATGTAAGCTCTTAAAAACACAATACAGATTTGGTTGCAAAATGTTTTTCTCAACATGAGGGAGTGGATTATGAGAAGATGTTTTATCTAACAATGAAATTGGTCACTTGATCAAATTGGTGGCAATTATGCCAACATTCTTTGACTAGAAAAAATATCAAATGGATGTAAAGAACACTTTTCTAAATGGTGATTTGGAGGAGGAACTGTTTGTGTATCATACAAAAGGGTAGGATGATTTTTTTTTACAATTTGAAACAAGCTCCAAGACCTCAGTATAAAAAAATCGACAAACATGAAATGCATTTGATTCATAGGTAGTGCTTTTGATTCAAATTGTTTATATCAAAAACATAAGTGGTGATTTTGGTGGTTTATGTAGATGACATAATCATTATGCAGCGGTGCAATTAAAAGGTAAAATCATATTTGTGTTCCATATTTTGACATCATTGATTTAGTCCTCCTTCATCACTACTTGGTGTAGAATTTTGGCTAACTAATGGTTGTGAGTTAATGTCACAAATTAAGTATGCCACTTGGTGAAAATGGGAAGAAATTTTTGGAATGTGGCACAGCTGGCACGACGAGGGATTGAAAATCCGATTTTTTTAGCTAAGAAAATAGTCAATGAATTATCATGGCTGAAAATTTTATAATCTCTCAGTGAAGAGTTTTCTCAAGTTTACCTCAGGTTAAAATTTCCTTGGCGAAGAGTGGATGTTCTTGAATACGAAATTGAAATAGAATAAAACTCTCAAGGTTGAATACAACTATGGCTTGAGAGTTTAGTTTAAACCAAGGTTATTGTATTTATAGAAAAATTCTCAACCATCTTTGAATCTAGTTTGTAGTGATATAAGAATTGTTAATTTTTGTTAAGAAATGCTATTTTTTTAATAATTTTGTTTTAAAATCTATTGCTTAGGAATTTTACTACTCTCAAAATTTCATGAAATGAAAATTCAATATTATCAAAATCATGATACCAAAAAAATTAACAAAATGACATTAGCATTATTCTCTTCAATAAAGTATTTTATTTTTCTTGATAATGATCACATTAAAAAAAACTTTGATGCTGAAATAAATACAACACATTTTTTTTTGTTTAAATCTATTTCCATAAAAAAGAAATATATATATATATATATATATATATATATATATATATATATATAATTTAAAATGAATAGTGATCTCTAACTCTATATGCTAATGTTAAAGTATGTCATTCATTATTTTTATATAATATTTTAAAAGATATGCAGTTAATAAACATTAAATTTATCCATAAATCAATAAAGAAGTAAGACAATTCTATACAAATATTGTTTTTATTTCAAAGAAAATATGAGTTTAGAGAAGTTGAAGAAAAAAAATAAATCACAATTTTCTTAAAAAAAATATATATATATATATATATATTTACGAATTTCATATTTTCACCTTGAAAGTTTGTTAATGAATTTAAGATGAATGAAATACACTCTACATAACAATATAGATAGATGAAATGTTTACTATTTCATATTTGAACTTTGCAGTTAACTACATTTCCACATTTATAACCATTTAGATAATCATTAGATGGTAGCCAAGAGAATTTTATAATAGGTAAAGGATACCTTACCATATATCATCATATATGGTAAATGAAATGATTTTTTACTTATAAATTATACATATCGAAATTAAGCAAATTCAACAGATGACAATGAAATGATTTTTTACTTATAAATTATAAGTATCGAAATTAAGCAGATTCAGCAGATGACAAGAAATATACCACGTGGCAGAAATGCAACTTCATGATTGAGTAAGAAGTAGCATCTTCTACTATTTATTGTGATAATTTAAATGTTTTAATGTTTAGCATATAATCATGTTTTTTTAAATGAACAAACAAAACATATAGAAACGTTATACCATTATTTTAAAAATTACGACCACAAATAATATATTTATCAAAACCTTTTGGTTCATAGTTATATATTTTGAAAATAAAATATTAATATTTAATCAATTTTTTTTATAAAAATCATACATTAAAAAAACATTTATAATAAATTTAATTTATTATAACTTTAACCTAAACTAAATCATTTTAATTTTATTATAAAATATATATTTTTATTTAAATTTTAATTATAAATAATTCAATTTATTATTACTTTATCCTAAACCAATTTATTATAACTTTTATTATAAATTATAGTTCAATCATAAAAATGCTAAAGCAACTGTTAAATTCTCCCCCCCAACATACATATATATATATATATACTTTGAATGCCTTCATTAAGTATTGCTACTTATTCGAAATGGCATCTTAGCAAATAACTATTTTATTTTATTTTTTAAAAACATATTCCATTTTAAATATTAAGCTTTGAAAATGATCTATAATTATATCATTATCATTATATCTTTAAATGCCATCATAGCAAATAACTATTTTATTTTTATTTTTTAAAACCTATTCCATTTTAGATATTAAGGTTTGGGAATATATATCATCATCTTGATTCAGTCATAGAAAGAGTAGGTTTCATAGGAAGAAAATACTTTTTTCGTAGCAAGCTAAGTAGGTTTCATAGGCATAAAGTACTTTATGGTTAGTTAGGTTAGTTATTAAGTAAAACATCAAATTCAAATATATATTTTTCAAAGTTTTGAATCTTTTCAATGGCTCTTCTTTTAATGAGGTATTTAGGTTTGATTTTTTTTTAACATTTTGATTTATTTATAGTAAGTTGAGTAAGTATTATGAGGAAAATAGTCGTTTATCATATAAAGCAAAAGTTGTTAGTCAGGTTATAATTATAAGATCGCAAAAAGGGTTTTAAGGGGGATGATATTAGACTATTGGTGATGTTCGATATTGATTGTGAGTGCCTATGGGGAACTATTGACAAGTGTTTGTCCAGGTGCTCTGGGCATCTGTGGTGTTGTCATTGTTTTATTTATATCGTAATCACACTTTATACATTTCATATATGGAGCAGGAGCAAGTATTAATAACCATGGCACCCTTTAAGTATGGCTTCTTATTATTTCAGGTGTCCTAAAGCAATTTTTTAGTTGAGATGGAATTATAATTGAAGGTTGTTTTGACAAGTGGTTTTCTCAGAACTCGACTTTTTTGGAGCTGCCAACCATCATTTGTATGCATATTTGGATGGAACACAACAAGGAGCTTTTTGAAAATAGGACAGTTTCCATTAATGTTGTGGTTTTTAAGTCTTTAGGATCTCTAAATTCATGTATTTCTTCTAGGAAAGGACATAAAAAGCGTAGGATCATGTGTCCTCCTCTAACGCAGCTCCTGGTGGGATGGTTTGATGGAGCAACCTCTTCAAATGGACTGCAAAGTGGAGCTGGGGGTATTATCAAGATTAGTGAGTCGATAGTTTATAAGTGTACCTTCAACACTGGTCCTGGTACAAATAATAGGGATGAGTTTCTTGGTGACTGGGTTACTCTTTTTCTGGCTTCATGATTACATCTTACAGAGCTGCAGATTATTGGAGACTTAAAAATCATAATAGATTGGTGCAATGACAGGGGGAGACTTCAGATCATGGCGCTAGACGGATGGAAGAAAAAGATTAGAGACTTGAGCACTCTTTGTTGGATCATGTTGTCATCGATGCCAAAGGATTGATGTCAAAGGAACAATGTCTTGTCATAGTATATTGATGTAGTGATTGATGGATCATGTATTGACCTTGATGTTAATGGATTGATGTCAAGAGGAGTCATAGTCGTATGCATAGATGAAGATGGATCAATGAGTTGTCATTGATATATGATGCATAGTTGGATTAATGTAAAGATGACTCATTATTGTCTTGTCATGGTTGTACAAATGGATGAACTCCAAAGTGGTCCCCTTATGGTGAAAGCCCTCACGGGAAGACGCCTTGCAGTGAACTCCAAAGTGGTTATTGTCTTGTCATGGTTGTACAAATGGATGAACTCCAAAGTGGTCCCCTTATGGTGAAAGCCCTCACAGGAAGACGCTTTGCGGTGAAATCCAAAGTGGTTATTGTCTTGTCATGGTTGTACAAATGGATGAACTCCAAAGTGGTCCCCTTATGGTGAAAGCCCTCATGGGAAGACGCTTTGCGGTGAAATCCAAAGTAGTCCACTTATGGTGAAAGCCCTCATGGGAAGACGCTTTGCAGTGAACTCCAAAGTGGTTATTGTCTTGTCATGGTTGTACAAATGGATGAACTCCAAAGTGGTCCCCTTATGGTGAAAGCCCTCACAGGAAGACGCTTTGCGGTGAACTCCAAAGTGGTTATTGTCTTGTCATGGTTGTACAAATGGATGAACTCCAAAGTGGTCCCCTTATGGTGAAAGCCCTCATGGGAAGACGCTTTTCGGTGAACTCCAAAGTGGTCCCCTTATGGTGAAATCCCTCATGGGAAGACGCTTTGCAGTTGAGTTATCCTAGAAGTATGGTTAGACAACCCATGCTTAATTATGGAATAATGAGATGAAGATCAGTGAATTTGTCAGTGAAACTATCCTAGATGGATAGTTCTTGTCAAGCCATTTCCAGTGGTATGTGGAACATCACATAACTCCTCACAGTTTGAGAGTTATGACCTTACGAAGTTGAAGGACCCTCATATGTTGGCTTGAAGCCCCAAAAGGTCAAAGAAGTCAAAGTGCTTGCAAATAAGAAATTATTTAAATAATAAAGTGAAGTCACAAAGTCAAAGAGGATTATTTAAATAATAAAGTAAATGGAGAACTTTCTAATTATGGAAAGTGGTTATATGAAGGTTAACCCTAAAATGAGGAAAATGGGTTAAGTGGTCAAGTGGATATTGGATACATGGACAAGTGGAAAATTGGGCAAAGTTGGACATAAGTGACTATGTGGACAAAGTGGCCTAGAAGATGCTTCTAAGGAAGCTACTTAGAGAGTATAAATAAGAAACAAGGGTCTCTTGTGAAAATCATCTCTTGAGCATAGCTTGAAGATCTATTCTAAGAGAGAGAGATTGATTGGAGGATCTCATGGACGCATCAAAGTTTCAGTAAGTCTGAGATCATGACGACGAAAGTTTCAGAAGTTCAGAAACCCTAGTTTCTGAAGGAGTACGCGAGCAACAGTGGGACAGAGCGCGTACAATTGGATGAAGTCATGAAGTCTTGAGTGTGAGTTGATGTCAGATTCTTGAAGTCTAAAGCAAGTTCTAGATCTGCATTATATGGGATCAGATCTGCCATAGAAACTCTGGTATGGTTACTTAGTTGTCTTGATGGATACTCTTACTTATTATATGGTGAATGCTTAAGGAATTCTTGGTATGGTTGTTGTGATATGGTTATATTGGTTGATTGATAGAGTGAGTAGCACTCTTATGGTTCAGTACTGATATGATTTCCATAGTATATTGGTTTCTTATACATGATTAAGTAGAATTCATGTTGTGTGGTTGAGGAGCATGAGTAAGTTGTTGAAGAGCATAAATGTGTTGTGTTTGGTTATGGTTTAGATTGGATAATGAAAGATAGAAGTAGATGTGACTGAAGGTTGCAAAGGATCTGAGTTTTTCATAGAGAGAAAACCATAATTACTCAGAAGGCATACGCAGGATGTAGTACAGACTGGTCACGTACATATGAAGGTTGTACTATTGGTAGGGCACATACATATGCGTGTTGCACTATTGATAGGTCGCATACCTGTTGATAGATTGGTATCTGTTGAGGATTGATTCCTCTTCTCAGTTGGTGCTGAGTTGTGTAAGTTGAGTCTTGCATTATAGAGTTGGTTCTCTTGTGGGGTTGTAACTCTGTTCAGTTATTGTTGATAACCCAAGAATTGTAGTCCGTGATAAAAATAAAATTGTACATACATATTGTGTTCTTTGTGTTCCTTGTGGTGATGACTTATTGATGATGTTTGTTGCTGGTATATGTTGTTGATGGATGTTCACATTTAACTAGTTATAAATGATAGTAATAAGTGATGAGTAATTGGTGATTGCTAACTAAGGACTCTTGTAAAGGGAATTTTGAAAAAGAGCCCTACACTGATTCACCCCCCGCTCTCAATGTGGTCGGTGTGTCCAACACTCTTTTTGGAGTGATCACATTTACCCATTCCTACCGAGAATTCAACATGGAGGCTGATGAATTATCAAAGAAGGCACTCAAGGATCGACAGGGTAATATTTTCTACACTTAGTGGGAAGATGGCAAAAAAGGCCCTAATAGATGCTTTAGAGTCTTCTAGTCTATGCTTGAGTAGTTTTTCCATGTGATAAGAGTCTGTCTCTTAGTGTGGTGGTTAAGACTATGTATTTTTGTAAGGGAGATTTTTGGATATTCCTATGTTGGTATTATAGTTGTTCACCGATGTAGTGTTTAAGGCAGTAAAAGTTTTATTTCTTTTTCTCAGATCTTTTCATGGTCTGATATGTTAAAAGGGTCATATGATGTAAATCAATTATATTTCTAATATAATGAAAAAATTTCTTTTGAAAAAACAAAGTACTAATAACCATGTGGATTTCTATGTTTTATGGATCCTGTTATCACTCCAAGAGTCACTCCCAGACTGCAAAATGAGATTAATATTGGTAACATAGAAATGTAAATGGATTAAAATGGTTTGAATAAGTGGATCAGCAAGATGAGAAATAAAGGGAGACGGTAGCAAAAAGTCTGCAGAGGCGTTCCATTGGGCATGGAGTCATAACATCCTACGGATCAAAGGAAATCAAATTGTATATCAAACAAAGAGATATATAATGATGATTAGAAGCATGGTGAATATGAAAAAAGGAAGAACACCCATTTAACAGAGATCCTTTCTGCAATAGATAAATATTTTCTTAAACAATGAACAATGATTTAATGGGCAAGCTACAACAGATCCTCTGTTGTTCATGAATCCATCAATAAATGGTAGCTATGATCCTCAAAACCTGCAATATGCTCAAGAAATAAGATAAAAAAGAAGTGTGGAAACAAAGAAGACAATCTGATAACAACTCTCATGAATCTTTAATGGCAGAAAATTTCATAACAAACAGGCCCTCAGGCTTACAAATGAGCAACTAAAACTGCTCCTACTCTCTCAAGCCTCTCTTGGCTCATGAATCAAACCCTCCTACCCTCTTGTACAATGAATACATGGCCATATAGGTCCTTTCCATCTCACCCATTTGAAATCCAACCCCTTTCCCAAAATAGAAACAACTACAAACAAAAAATGACACGTTTTAACTAATTTCCTGCTTTTCAGGAGGCGAAATTATGAAAACTAGGCTTCCAAACGCCACTTGTAATTCTCAAACCATAACATCTGTGTAAAATATAAGAATGGTTTTTGTATATAAAATTGTTATGAAAAAAAACCTCTCTCGGTTTATTTAAATTCATCTCTAGCTAGCTGCAACAGGTGTCACAAAAACATGTCTCAAACAGGAAATCATGAAAACTGAAAACATAGGGCTCAAAGATTCTTTTGAATATCCCAATCCATGACACCTGTGTGAAAAATGAAATAGTTTAATGTTCATGGGCCCGTTCTTGACAATAACCTCCTTCGTATTTTGAAAATTCATCTTAGTGCACCCGAAAATCCTTTTGAAAGTCAACTGGTCAAAAATGTCAGTTCAACAGTCTTAAAATAGAGTTTCAACAACACATTCTGTAGCACCACTTCTATGCCAAATATCTTTCTAACCATAACACATTTTGAAAACCTGAGAGAGGTTTTTTTATTTGGTATGTGATGAACAAAAAACTTCAGTTTTCAAAAATACCTTCTCAATTGTTCACAATCCAAGTTTTACAGTCACTCAAAACTGGTAGAAGCGTCCTTGTAAAACTCTGCACAATTCGGTTTCTGCGAGACTTTTGGTAGCGAATTTAGGTAGCGCTTGCCTGTGTGTTCTATCAAAATTTAGGTAGTGCCATCAAAATACGTAGCACCTTCACTTGGACATGTTCAGAATGGGTAGCAACCTCGAGTAGTAGCAACACCATTAGATTTAGGCGATTCGACAGCATTGTAGGTAGCAAATCAGTGGAACATCAAAAATAGACTATTATGTAGCGCCATAGCGCTACGGAATGTCTGCACTTATTACTGCCGAATGGATTAATTCTTTGTAAAAAACCCAAAACTCTAAAAAATAAGCACTTAGAAGCCTGTATAGGTGGCAGAGGTAGTGTTTCATCAATTGTTTATCTTTGCAAAAAGGGACACAAGCTTTCCAATGCCTTGGCCCTTATATTTCTACTTTTGTAGGATAGAGACTTTAGGTAGGGATTGTTATTCAACAACCTCTTTAAGAGCTGATGATCTTGTGAAAGGATTTCTGACGTTGATGTTGGTTGTTGAAGGAGATGAAGAAGTGTAGCTTCTTTGTTCTGCCTATAAAGGCTTTTTAATCTGCCTTATGGAAAGGCAGACCTCTTCTAGCTGCAAATTCTTGTGATAACATAGGATCCATGGGGGATAGAGTCCTCCCTGTGAGGCTCTAATATATCTTGTAGTTTCAGTGCCTTATCCTCCCTCATTCCTTTCCCAGAATCCTTCATGCTTGAGAGCACTTATGCTCCTTATTTGAAACTGAAATCTAACTACTGCAAACTAACATAAAGGAAATACTCGAAATGAGCTTATTTCTTCCTACTCCTACTCTAACTGGATCTTCACCCTGATCAGGTAAAGGAATACTTCCATAATAGCTATTCAAGTAATTTCAAAACTAAAATAGTCTTGTCTTTATTGTTGATCAATACATAATAACATAAACATATCACCAGTGATAGATAATCATTCATAAAACCATACTCACCCAGAAGTGTTGATGAGTAAATGAAATATGAAACTTTCGGGTGATTTGAAATGTATGAATCCAATAAGACTGCAATTGGATCCTTGAAACCAAAATCATAAACATATTGATTCACAAAAATCAACTGCTTATCCATGACCAACTCTTTGTTTGAAAACTGATAACCCTCTAGTTTTCTTGTGATCAGATTTTGATCATCAATATTAACATTTTTTTCTTCAAAATAATGATAAACAAATGATGATAAGACAGGGTTTAAATCATATTGATAATGATCAGCAAGAAATATGCAATTATCAATATGATCACTAGTTACTTCATGCTCACAAAGGTCTGAAAACTGATCATCAACTTGACATGCATATATGTCCATAGGAAAATTTGAATATACTGAAGAATCCGATTTCAAATCTGACACATACTCATATTCTTGATGTTCTTCTAGATCTGCTTCATACTCACTATCTTCTTGCTCAAAATCGGAAATGCACTGACAACTTGCTTGCTCATATGCATGTAGATTTTCAGAACAAACTCGATCTCATATCCTCCTGCTAGCACGGATATTCTCCTCAACTTATCTGGCATATTCAAATAAGCATGCTAAGGATAAATATTTTCTTTCTCTCAGGAGAAGGACAAGCTTAGAATGGTGATCCCTTACATATTATACCATGGTAGCAGCCTCGGAATATCGGATCTCTGATGGCAAGTTATGATAAAGATTATAAAATATCGGATTGAAGACAACCATAGTTTCTTCCTCTCCTCTCCTCAAATCATGAAACTCATTCAGGTATTGGTCAAAAGACTTATTATCTCCCCAATGCTTTAGAAAAACATTGGATATCTTGATCCACGAACAAATGGAATGAGCCCTCAAACTCCTGAACCATATAGCATCATCTCCAAATAAGTTATTAGAAAATAACATCATGTTAACATCATCATGCACTATCTCAAACTGATCAATAAATTTCTCAAAGGCTTCCAAATGCCTCTCAGCTATAACATGATCCCCTCTAGGAAACCGGGGAAGATACTCAAGAAAATTAAGAGGATAAGGATGAAGGTAAGGTGGCAGCCTTAAAGGTTTAAAAATATTATCTCGGATCCTACTTTGAATAGTAGTGGGTTGAGTATGAGATGTAGCCAACTGATAGAAAGGTTCAATGGTAATATCAGAAGGTGATGATATCTATGAAGGCTTTGAAACAATTTCAATCTCTTCAATGTTACAAGGGTGATCAGGTTCAGGAGGGATTTGAATGCAAAGTTCGTCTTTATAAATAGGTTGAGGCAAGGACACAAGATCAACCTCAACAACACAAGTATTTGACAAACTTTCCTCTTGCAAGGATGGATATACAAAAGTATGTTGATTATCATCCGAATAATCAAAACACCAGATAATCCTCTTTACATGCGAAGGGGAAAAAAAAAAGAGTTGATGAAGAACAACAATAGTTCATGAAGAAAACTCATAAACTGATACCTGGTTTTTCCCTTGTGTGCTTTCATCTTTGTGTCAACAGGATCCTCCCCAGTGGAGTATTTTATTGTGGATTCACCAGGTGAATGATGCAGCCCTGAATATGTGACCAGCCCTTGTTCACCATCAAAAGCTGGATCTGATCAATGTCGTTCTCCCAGGGAATATTTCTCATTCATCTATGTTGTTGGCAACGACGCCAATTATATTATCACTCCAAGAGTCACTCCTAGATTGAAAATGAGAGTAATCTTGGTAACATAGAAATGTAAATGGATTAAAATGGTTTGAATAGGTGGATCAGCAAGATGAGAAATAAAGGGAGACGACAGCAAAAAGTCTGCAGAGGCATTCCATTGGGCATGGAGTCATAAAATCCTACGGATCAAAGGAAATCAAACTGTATATCATACAAAGAGATATATAATGATGAGTAGAAGCATGGTGAATATGACAAAAGGAAGAACACTTATTTAATAGAGATCCTTTCTGCAATAGATAAATATTTTATTAAACAATGAACAATGATTTAATGGGCAAGCTACAACAGATCCTCTGTCGTTCATGAATCCATCAATCAATGGAAGCTATGATCCTCAAAACCTGCAATATGCTCAAGAAAGAAGATAACAAAGAAGTCTGAAAACAAAGAAGACAATCTGATAACATCTCTCATGAATCTTTAATGGCAGAAAATTTCAAAACAAATAGGCCCTCAGGCTTACAAATGAGGAACTAAAACTACTCCTACTCTCTCAAGCCTCTCTTGGCTCATGAATCCATCCCTCCTACCCTCTTGTAAAATTAATATATAGCCATATAGTTCCTTTCCAACTCACCCATTCAAAATCCAACCCCTTTCCCAAAATAGAAACAACTACAAACAGAAAATGGCACGTTTTAACTAATTTCCTGCTTTTCAGGAGGCAAAATTCAGAAAAATAGGTTGCAAAACGCCACTTGTAATTATCAAACCCTAACATATGTGTAAAATATGAGAACGGTTTTTTTATAAAAACTCGTTATGAAGAAAAAACTCTCTCTGTTTCTTTAAATTCATCTCCAGCTGGCCACAACAGGTTTCACAAAAACATGGCTCAAACAAGAAACCACGAAAACTGAAAACATAGGGCTCAAAGATTCTTTCGAATATCCCAATCCATGACATTTATGTGAAACATGAAAGAGGTTAATGTTCATGGGCCCGTTCTTGACAATAACCTCCTTTATATTTTTAAAATTCATCTTAGTGCACCCAGAAATCCTTCTGGAATTCAACTGGTCAAAAATGCCAGTTCAACAGTCTTAAAACAAAGTTTCAGCAGCACATTCCATAACACCACTTCTATGTGAAATATATCTCTAACCATAATACATTTTGAAAACTTGAGAGAGGTTTTTTTTATTTGGTATGTGATGAACAAAAAGCTCCTCCCATTTTAAAAAATACCTTCTCAATTGTTCACAATCCAAGTTTTAAGTTAGTCACTCAAAACTGGTAGAAGCATCCTTGTAAAACTCTGCACAATTCGGTTTCTGCCAGAATTTCGGTAGCGCCCTCTTGTGTGTTCTATCAAACTTTAGGTAGTGCCATCAAAATACACAACACCTTCACTTGGACATGTGAAAAATAGGTAGCAACCTCGAGTAGTAGCAACACCATTAGCTTTAGGCGATTCGACAACATTGTAGGTAGCAAATCAGTGGAACATCAAAAATATATTATTCCGTAGCGCCATAGCGCTACGAAATGACTTCACTTATTACTACCAAAGGTATTAATTCTTTGTAAAAAACCCAAAACTCTGAACAGTAAGCACTTAGAAGCTTGTATAGGTGGCAGAGATAGTGTTTCATCAATTGTTTATCTTTGCAAAAAGGGACACAAGCTTTCCAATGCCTTGGCCCTTATCTTTCTTCGTTTGTAGGATAGAGACTTTTGGTAGGGATTGTTCTTCAACAACCTCTTTAAGAGTTGATGATCTTGTGAAATTATTTCTGACCTTGATGTTGGCTGCTAAAGGAGATGAAGAGAAGTGTAGCTTCTTTGTTATGCCTATAAAGGTTTTTTAAGATGCCTTATGGAAAGGCATGCCTATTCTAGTTGCAAATTCGTGTGCTAACATAGGCTCCATGGGGGACAGAGTCCCCCCTTTGAGGATCTAATATCTCTTATAGTTTTAGTTCCTTATCCTCCCTCATTCCTGTCCCAGAATCCTTCATGCTTGAGAGCACCTCTGCTCCTTATTTGAAACTAAAATCTAACTACTGCAAACTAACAGAAAGGAAATGCTCGAAATGAGCTTATTTCTTCCTACTCCTACTCTAACTAGATCTGCACCCTGATTAGGTAAAGGAAGACTTCCATAATATCCATTCAAGTAATTTCAAAACTGAAATAGTCTTGTGTTTATTGCTGATCAATAAATAATAACATAAACATATCACCAGTGATAGATAATCATTCATAAAACCATACTCACCCGGAAGTGTTGATGAGTAAATGAAATCTGAAGCTTTCGATTGATTTGAAATTTATGAATCCAATAAGACTGCAGTTGGATCCTTGAAACCGAAATCAGAAACATATTGATTCACATAAATCAACTGCTTATCCATGACCACCTCTTTGTTTGAAAACTGATAACCCTCTAGTTTTCTTGTGATCAAATTTTGATCATCAATATTAGCAATTTTTTCTTTAGAATAATGATAAACAAATGATGATAATACAGGGTTTAAATCATATTGATAATGATCAAAAAGAAATATGAAATCATCAATATGATCATCATTTACTTCATGCTCACAAAGGTCTGAAAATTGATCATCAACTTTGTTAGCACTCTGTAATTTGCCCAAGGCTATGATGGCAGTCACAGAGGCAACATCAAAACCACTTCGAGTCTTGGATCTAGCCCTCCAAGACTCAGAGAGGGATCTCTCTGTCTGATATAACTTTGTTTTAATAGGTATTAGGCTAGTTATGCAAGTATGGGGTTTTTGAAATATTTAGATGAGGGTTTGGTTGACAAGTTGCTCAGATCACCATTGGGCTATGGGGTCTATTCACAAAGATAGAGATCAGATAACAGTTTATAAGAAGTCTTTTCACAGGGAGAGATAATTAAACTATTGTATTCTTTGGGAATAAGTGATGGATTAGCAGAAATGTGAGATTATCAATCACAGTAAAGAAGCATTTAAGAATTTCTTCACCACAACATCAGAAGACAAACATTTAGATTTTTTTAAATTCAGAAAACAGGGTATGCACAGATAAATCCTATCACTTTAACTCCTTTTAAAAGATCAGATAGACAACACAATGATAATGAAGGCAGATACACATTCAACGACGAGGGAAAACTTCACCAATAGCTAACATACAGGAATCATGTGAACGTTTCTTTATATTTCTGGAAAATCTTTGATAGAAGTTACAATGCTGCCCAGCCTGCCTGGGCGTGAAATCAACAACCTTTACATTAAAAATCATCTCTGAATAAATAGGGGATATCCCCAACAAGTTTCGAGAGTCGGTTTCAACCGCCTCGGCCAAAAATAGCCACAAATCCCACGAATTTTGGAACTGTCCACCATGAAAGACGAACCGGTTTTCTGCGAAAAAGGGGTCCGAACAGACGTGGTTTTCTCTTCAATTCCGACACCTGGGGAAAAAATGAAGGATTTTATTGTATATGGGTGTTTTCTGGACAAAAACCTCCTTCGTTTTCGCTAAATTCGCCTCTAGCTGGCCATAACAGCTCCTGCAAGATCGGGACTATAACAGAAAACCGAAAATCTGGAAAAAGAGGCTGAAATACAGATTTGATTCTCCCTTCTCGTGGCACCTGTGAAAAAACTGATAGAGGTTTTTTTTAGTCATCCCGTTACGGAGAAAAACCTCTCTCAGTTTTTAAAAATTCGTTTTTTTTTGCCCAGAAACGGCCTCGGAAGAAGACTGGTCAAAAAGATGCAAAAGCAGTTTTTTCGGGGGCAGAGTGGTATTTCGGACCCCCCCTGAGGTGGTAAGCGGTTTTAGGGGGGGGGGGGTGTTACACGTCAAAATTAATCACTTTTATAGTGTTGGAAGTGTCATCATTAAAAGTGTCGCAAGTTTCACATTTTGCTCACAAGGTCGCAAGTGTCACATGTTGCTCACAAGTGTCGTAAAATGTCAAAGAAAGCATGATGCCTATGTCGTGCCTATAACGACATGAGAAAGACACTTGAAACACCTCAAACATTTGATTTGGAAGAGGAGAAATGAGTCAGCAGGCTTGCAAACCTTTTTCCATCTGAAATCACCTCAAAAACTAGCTTTTGAAGGAGAGCGCTCCCCTATACCTCTTATGGGAGTGTCGACGCTCCCCCTTATACTGTCTGGGAGCGTTATAAAGCTCCCCTGGCCCTTTTGAGGGAGCGCTATAGATTTTGAAAGCATTGGCGCCCCCCTAAAGCCTACTAGGGAGCGCTACAACGCTCTGATGGTCCTTTTGAGGGAGTGCTACCTATTCTGGGCAGTTGTTAAATTGTTGAGATGAATGGGGGAAGGATCTTTTCATTCTTGGAAGGCAATTGGATTTGAATCCCTAGTCTATCCATGATCTTAGGGCATATCCTCAACTGAAGGAGGCAAATCCTCAACTTCCCCAAGGATATCTCAAGTGGTTAAAGCCTCTCCAAGGCTATATAAGCAAGCTTTCTAATGGTGAAAGAGGACTGGAAAAAGGAGAATCAAATCAAACTTATGATCTCATAAGTGGTGCTGGAACAGAGATATTTTGGAAGCAAGAGACCTATGATCTCATAGGGACCAATTGGTGAAGCTATAATCATTCAGATCTTGGATATTTTGAGAAAGGGGTAGACAAGGAGGACTTGGCAGAGCTGTTGCAATCAATCTATGGCTGTAAGCAATGTTTTGTCCTCATTAATATAATTTGGTTGGCCTGTTTCTTTCTAGTTCACGTCTGATCTTACATGAACTTATCATTGATAGATAGATCTATTTTCAAGCTAACATCAATAGAGTAGGAAGCGATCGTACTTTGTTTGTCTACAGGACTCAGCGAGGAGCGAAAGTCTGGAGCTCGATTTGGAGCATTCGGGGACAAACATCGATAAAAAGGTATTGATGTTCTCCTTCCTTCTCATGTGCTAGTTTGTATGGATCTGAAAGGAAGTCAGTGTCCACGTTAAGCATTTTTTGTCTTAGAGTAGGGTCTAGCTCTTTGAGGCAATCTACCTGTCCGCAGGGAGATTTTCCTACAACAGGGGGGTCCACTAGAATAGGAGGGCTACACCTATCCAATGGTGGTTTAATTGAAACTACCATTCTGGACCCCCCCCCCCTCTCGTTAAGTTTCGGATAATGAGGGGGTTCCGGAATTTTTAAGGACCCTCGATTTGTTTTAAAATGTTTTGATGTATGAAAGTGTACGGGGGGGGAGACTTAGGATAGTTTGGTTATTAATTTTTTTTTGTTAGTTTTAGTTTTTAATATTGTTTTCATGTTTTATTTTTTATATTTGTTTTGTTTTTTATGTTTTTTGTTTTATTATGTTTTTAAGTTTTATTTTGTTTTTATATTTAATATGTTTTATGTTTTTTAATATTTTTTTTATTTTTAATTCTTTTTAATTTAAATTTTAATGTTTTATGATTTGTTTTGTTAGTATTATTTTATTAATTTGTTTTATTTAATCTAAAACTAACCTAGTTACTAACCTAACTATATTATTTTATTACTAGCATTATAAACTTAATGTTTTTATCCTAAGTCTGTTTATTCATGGACGGGTGAGATGGCGGGATAATGGAGGTTGATGTCATGATGTAGGAGCGGTATGGTAGTAAGTTGGAAGGGTGGTAAGCAGTAAGTGGTTTGGAGCGGAGGAGATCTGATGCAATGGATGGATGACACATGGGACAGGGCCTGCCAAAAAAACTGCCTCATTCCGGACCCCCCCCCCCACCGTTAAAGGAAAAATGGTCGAGGGGGGTCCGAAATTCAATCTGAACCGTAGATCTATGCGCCAGCCTCTCCACCGTTCATTTATGTGCTGCCTTTACTCTGTGATCGCAAATTCATATTTTCTCCAAAACTTAGAATAAGTGCATTATGTGAATTTTGTGCACTGTTTCCCTTGAAAATAATTTGCAGAGATGAAATATTATTTGCAAACCCATACACCTAGGGTGAAAAATTTCCAGTCAACAGATGATCCTATGAATTATAGGGTTATAACAGTGGCTCCACCTGGGGATGGCAACTCTTTTGGGAGGTGTCAAGAACCATAGACCTTTGAACATGCAGACCGGTGCTTTATCCATTGGGTTGATCCCAAAATCTTATTATGCAACATGTACCTATTTTGATCTTGCAATTGAAACCAAATTAAACTAAACACTACTGAAAAATAGATTCTCAGAATGCTGAGCTTATTCACATTCTCCTACCTACCCTATGCTACTGATAATTTTGTTAAATCAAATAACAAAAAAATGCCAATGAAGCCAATCAAGTAGCCGCTGAGACCAGAGGACTGTTTGATTGCTCGTTAGCATAGTGAAAAGAGTAGCTTGACCTTTTGCCCATAGATTCAAAACTGCAATGTGTAATGGTCGTTGCTGAAAACATGACTGATCTTTATAACAGAGACCCCGATAGTCTTGAAGAACAAAAGTAATGTCAGAGATAGGTTGAAGCTCTACAGTGAAAAAATTCTCCATATAGGTAGCTATAGGATCAAGGTAGAAATGACATGTTCCTTGATTTTTGGATGGTAGCTCTGGCACTGTATCTATGTTATCGTCATCCTCATGCATTTCCTGACATGGCTGCAACTTTCCTGATGGGTTTTGAAATGATGCTTCTGCTGAACACACCCCTGTAGCTGACTGTCCTATCATATCCATATCATAGCATCGTTTTATCCCATAGCTGGATGATGGGGAATGATTATGACCCCACAGTGCATCCAACACATCTGATATTGGATCCTGTAGAAATTGAACTGACTGTTGTATTGGTTCCACTGAAACTTCTTGATTTTCTGTGTATTTATCCTTTAGCATATACTCAAGATTCTTTTTCAAAAACTGAAATGAATTAAAGCATAATGGTACAGAGTTGTTTTGAATTAACTCATAATTCGCCTCAGGCTTTAATCTTTCATCTGAAATTTGAAAATCAAAGTAGGTAAAGGGCTGCAACTCTGGATTTAGAACAACCTCCACATCAGCACTAGCATCTTCACCTAGTTGATCAGAACATCCTCCCTCTTTACCAATGCCAACTTGTTTACATTTTCTTCTCAAGAATTGAAAAGAAGAGAAACATAAGGGTAAAGATTTTTCCCTTACTTTGAAATTTTCTGTCTCTTCCTCATCGTTGTCATGACTGTTGTGCAAGGGTTGATTATCGTATCTGAACTATAAATGATCTTCTTCCTACCAATGACATGTTGTTGATTTCTTTGAACAATCCACCTCTATTTCAGCCTCATGTTCATCATCATACTGATCACACTTGGGTGGACAATCCAAGTGAGGAATGTCGTCAAACATGAACATCATATCAGCTGGTTGTTCCTCTGCAAGTTGAGATGGAGCTTCATCTTTGACTGTGTTGTGAATTGAATGCATGAAAGAATCATTATCCAAACCATGGTACCAAGGATGAACAACAAAATTTTTGGGAACAATGACCTTTTCTTTCTCTGAAATCATTGGAACATGGTTTCTTTGGGCAGCAAGCTCATCTTTCCTGTTGATCCTCTACATCATCTCTTCCATGGCACCGACCAAAATCTCCATATTATCTTCTGATGACTTCAGCTTCTCCATTTCTTTGTCCTTTAACTTTGACCTCTTGATCAGCAAGTTGGTCTCCACATCAACTGCAATGCTCTGCATTTCATCAAGGCTTGCGGTGTTCCTTTCTCTTAATTGGAATGCCATCTCAGGATCAAAGGCATCTGGGAAATGAAATTTAGCTAAACCAAGAGGTGGCCTTACATCCACAGGTATTGAATGATACACCTCATTGAACCTGGTTGAGAACTGTTGTACTGTCTCTCTGGGATTTCTTTTCAAGTGGTCGTATTCTTCTAGGATGAGGAAAACATTTCCCATGATCACCCACCTGTCTAAGAAAACTTGCATGAACTGCTGAAAATTTATGATGCTTGCAGCTGGAAGGTTCTTAAACCAATTTTTAACTTTACCTTGCAAAGACAGGGAAAGCATCCTGATACAGACATCATCATCTTCAACCTCAAAGAGGTCAAGAAAATCCTCAAGATTTTGGATATGCTTTTCAGCAGTAATATTGGCATTCTCTCCATCAAACCTAGGCAGATTATTGATGTAATTGACATGGAGGTCATGAAGAATGGGAGGCAAATCTAGAGGCTGGTATCGGTTTGGGAATTTGGCAAGTACAGAAGGTGAAGCAAGAGGCTTACAACCATCCGGAGGTTTAGCGAGAATAAGAGATAAAGTAGGAGGCTTATGTCTCACTAGGTCTTCTACAGGTGCATCTGGGATGTGCACAGGTATATGAGTATGTACATAATCTGCAATTTGGGGTTTAGTCTCTTGAGGCTCTTCAGGTTTGAAATGATCATCCTGAATTTCAACAATATACTCTGGACCAAGATCATGATAAGAGAGAAAGTAAATGCAGATGAAACCAATAATATCATGAATACAATTTGAGCTTGAGTACTTGGTCTTTCTAGGATGCTTGGCCATGCTTCAGGTTCTTCCTCCAGTGGAGTCTTCGAGTTGGCACTATCTGGAGCTGATTGGAGTCGCCAGGTGAATGATCTCATCCTTCTTGTGTCTAGACACTATCCACTATCAGTGATCAGATATGAATCTTTGAAGTGTACTACTGGGGAGAGTTCCCCAGTGGAGTCACCATTCTGTTAGCACTATATAATTTGCCCAAGGCTGTGATGGTAGTCACAGAGGCAACATCAAAACCACTTCGAGTCTTGGATCTAGCCCTCCAAGACTCAGAGAGGGATCTCTCTGTCTGATATAAATTTGTTTTAATAGGTATTAGGCTAGTTATGCAAGTATGGGGTTTTTGAAATATTTAGATGAGGGTTTGGTTGACAAGTTGCTCAGATCACCATTGGGCTATGGGGTCTGTTCACAAAGATAGAGATCAGATAACAGTTTATAAGAAGTCTTTTCACAGGGTGAGATAATGAAACTATTGGATTATTTGGGAATAAGTGATGGATTAGCATAAATGTGAGATTATCAATCACAATAAAGAAGCATTTAAGAATTTCTTCACCACAACATCAGAAGACAAACATTTAGATTTTTTAAAAGTCAGAAAACAGGGTATGCACAGATAAATCCTGTCACTTTAACTCCTTTTAAAATATCATATAGAAAAAACAATGATAACAAAGGTATATACACATTCAACAATGAGGGAAAACTTCACCAATAGATAACATACAGGAATCCTGTGAACGTTTCTTTATATTTCTGGAAAATCTCTGATAGAAGTTACAGTGCTCCCCAGCTTGCATGGGCGTGAAATCAACAACCTTTACATTAAAAATAATATCTGAACAAATAGGGGAGATCCCCCAACAAGTTTTGAGAGTCGGTTTCAACCGCCTCGGCCAAAAATAGCCACAAATCCCACGAATTCTGGAACTGTCCGCCATGAAAGACGAACCAGTTTTCTGTGAAAAAGGGGTCCGAACAAACGTGGTTTTCTCTTCAATTATGACACATGGGAAAAAACAGAAGGAGGTTATTGTATATGGGCATGTTCTGGACAAAAACCTCCTTTGGTTTCTCTAAATTCACCTCCATCTGGCCATAACAGCTCCTACAAGATCGGGACTGTAACAAAAAAAACGAAAATCCGGAACAAGAGGTTGATCGACAGCTTTGATTCTCCCTGCTCGTGGCACCTGTGAAAAACATGAGAGAGTTTTTTTCTCTTCATCCCGTTATGGAGAAAAACCTCTCTCGGTTTTTAAAAATTCATTTTTGTTTGCCCAGAAACGGCCTCGGAAAAAGACTGGTCGAAAAGATGCAAAAGCAGTTTTTTCGGGGGCAGAGTGGTATTCCGGACCCCCCCTGAGGTGGTAAGCGGTTTTAGGGGAAGGGGTCTGCTGGAATAGGAGGCCTACACCTGTCCAATGGTGGTTTAATTGAAACTACCATTCTGAACCCCCCCCCTCTCGTTAAGTTTCGGATAGTGAGGGGTGTCTGGAATTTTTAAGGACCGTCGATTTGTTTTAAAATCTTTTGATGTATGAGAGTGTACGGGGAGGGTAGACTTAGGATAGTTTGGTTATTAATTTATTTTTTTTAGTTTTAGTTTTTAATATTGTTTTCATGTTTTATTTTTTATATTTGTTTTGTTTTTTATGTTTTTTGTTTTATTATTTTTTTAAGTTTTATTTTGTTTTTATATTTAATATGTTTTATGTTTTTTAATATTTTGTTTTTATTTTTAATTCTTTTTAATTTAACTTTTAATGTTTTATGATTTGTTTTGTTTGTATTATTTTATTAATTTGTTTTATTTAATCTAAAACTAACCTAGTTACTAACCTAACTATATTATTTTATTACTAGCATTATTAACTTAAGGTTTTTATCCTAAGTCTGTTTATTCATGGACGGGTGAGATGGCGGGATAATGGAGGCTAACGTCACGATGCAAGAGCGGTATGGTAGTAAGTTGGAAGGGTGGTAAGCAGTAAGTGGTTTGGAGCGGAGGAGGTTTGATGCAATGGATGGATGACACATGGGACAGGGCCTGCCGAAAAAACCGCCTCATTCCGGACCCCCCCCCCCCCACCGTTAAAGGAAGAAAGGTCGAGGGGGTCCGGAATCGCCTGTAGACCGTCCATCTGCGTGCTTCCATGATGACCGTAGATCTGTGCACACTTTTTAATCACCATTCCGGACCCCCCCCCCAACCGTTAAAGGCAAAATTATCTGGGGGGTCCGGAATTCAATCTGAACCGTAGATCTATGCGCCAGCCTCTCCACCGTTCATTTATGTGTTGTCTTTACTCTGTGATCGCAAAGTCATATTTTCTCCAAAACTTAGGATAAGTGCATTATGTGAATTTTGTGCACTGTTTCCCTTGAAAATAATTTGCAGAGATGAAATATTATTTGCAAACCCATACACCCAGGGTGAAAAATTTCCAGTCAACAGATGATCCTATGAATTATAGGGTTATAACAAACTTGACATGCATACATGTCCGTAGGAAAATCTGAAGATACTGAAGAATCTGATTTCAAATCTGACACATACTCATATTCTTGATGTTGTTCCAAATATGCTTCATACTCACTGTCTTCTTGCTCAAAATCTAAAATGAACTGACAACTTGCTTGCTCATATGCATGCAGATTTTCAGAACAAACTCGATCTCGAATCCTCCTGCTAGCACGAATATTCTCCTCAACTTCTCTGGCATCTTCAAATAAGCATGCTAAGGATGAATATTTTCTTTCTATCAGGAGAAGGACAAGCTCAGAATGTTGATTCCTTACATAGTATACCATGGCAGCAGCCTCGGAATATCGGATCTCTGATGGCATGTTATGATAAACATTATAAAATCTTTGGTTGAAGACAACCATAGTTTCTTCCTCTCCTCTCCTCAAATCATGAAACTCAGTCAGGTATTGGTCAAAAGACTTATTCTCTCCCCAATGCTTTGGAAAAACATCAGATAGCTTGATCCACGAACAAATGGAATGAGCCGTCAAACTCCTAAACCATATAGCAACATCTCCAAATAAGGAATTGGAGAATAACCTCATGTTAACATCATCATGCACTATCTCAAACTGATCAATAAAGTTCTCAAAGGCTTCCAAATTCCTCTCAGCTATAACATGATCCCCTCCAGGAAACCGGGGAAGATACTCAAGAAAATTAAGAGGATAAGGATGAAGGTAAGGTGGTAGCCTTAAAGGTTTAAAAAGCTTATCTCAGATCTTACTTTTAACAGTAGTGGGATGAGTATGATATGTAGCCAACCGATAGCAAGGTTCAATGGTAATATTAGAAGGTGATGATATCTCTGAAGGCTTTGAAACAATTTCAATCTCTTCAATGTTACAAGGGTGATCAGGTTCAGGAGGGATTTGAATGCAAAGCTCGTCTTTATAAATAGGTTGAGGCAAGGACACGGGATTAACCTCAAAAACACAAGTATGTGAAAAACTTTCCTCTTGCAAGGATGGATATACAAAATTATGTTGATGATCATCTGAATAAACAAAACACAAGATAATCCTCTTCACATGTGAAGGGAAAAGCAAAAATGAGTTGATGAAGAACAACAATAGTTCATGAAGAAAACTCATAAACGGATACCTGTTTCTTCCCTTGTGTGCTTTCATCTTTGTGTCAACAGGATCCTCCCCAATGGAGTCTTTGATTGTGGAGTCACCAGGTGAATGATGTAGTCCTGAATATGTGACCAGCCCCTGTTCACCATCAAAAGTTGGATCTGATCAATGTGGTTCTCCCAGGGAAGATTTCTCATTCATCTCCGTCCCTGGCAACGACATCAATTATGTTATCACTCCAAGATTCACTCCTAGACTGCAAATGAGAGTAATCTTCGTAAAATAGAAATGTAAATGGATTAAAATGGTTTGAATAGGTGGATCAACAAGATGAGAGATAAAGGGAGAGGGCATCAAAAAGTCTGCAGAGGCATTCCATTGGGCATGGAGTCATAACATCCTACGGATCAAAGGAAATCAAACTGTATATCAGACAAAGAGATATATAATTATGAGTAGAATCATGGTGAATATGACAAAAGGAAGAACACCCATTCAACAAAGATCCTTTTTGCAATAGATAAACATTTTCTTAAACAATGAACAATGATTTAATGGGCAAGCTACAACAGATCCTTTGTTGTTCATGAATCCATCAATAAATGGAAGATATGATCCTAAAAACCTACAATGTGCTCAAGAAAGTATATAAAAAAGAAGTGTGAAAACAAAGAAGACAATATGATAACAGCTCTGATGAATCTTTAATGGCAGAAAATCTCATAAAAAACAGGTCCTTAGGCTTACAAATGAGCAACTAAAACTGCTCCTACTCTCTCAAGCCTCTCTTGGCTCATGAATCCAACCATCCTATCCTCTTGTACAATGAAAATATAGCCATATATATTCTTTCCATCTCACCCATTCGAAATCCAACCCCTTTCCCAAAATAGAAACAGCTACAAATAGAAAATGACATGTTTTAACTAATTTCCTGCTTTTCAGGAGGCAAAATTCTGAAAACTAGGCTTCCAAATGCCACTTGTAATTCTCAAAACATAATATCTGTGTAAAATATGAGAAATTTTTTTGTAGATAAACTTTTTCTGAAGAAAAACCTCTCTCAGATTCTTTAAATTTATCTCCAGCTGACCGCAACAGGTGTCACAAAAACATGTCTCAAACAGGAAATCACGAAAACTGAAAACATAAGGCTCAAAGATTCTTTAGAATCTCCCAATCCGTGACACCTATGTGAAAAATGAAAGAGGTTAATGTTCATGGGCCCATGCTTGACAATAAACTCCTTTATATTTTGAAAATTCATATTATTGCACCCGGAAATACTTCTGGAAGTCAACTGGTCAAAAATGTCAATTCAACAGTCTTAAAATAGAGTTTCAACAACACATTCCGTAGCACCACTTCTATGTCAAATATCTCTCTAAACATAACACATTTTGAAAAACTGAGAGAGGTTTTTTTATTTGGTATGTGATGAACAAAAACCTCCTCCAGTTTTCAAAAATACCTTCTCAATTTTTCACAATCCAAGTTTTAAGTTAATCACTCAAAATTGGTAGAAATGTCCTTGTAAAACTCTGCGGAATTCGGTTTCTGCCAGAATTTCGGTAGCGAATTTAGGTAGTGCCCGCCTATGTGTTATGTCAAACTTTAGGTAGTGCCATCAAAATATGCAGCACCTTCACTTGGACATGTGCATAATGGGTAGAAACCTCGAGTAGTAGCAACACCATTAGCTTTAGGCGATTCAACAACATTGTAGGTAGCAAACCGATGGAACATCAAAAATAAACTATTCTGTAGTGCCATAGCGCTATAGATTTTCTACTCTTATTACTGCTGAAGGGATTAATTCTTTGTAAAAAAACCCAAAATTATGAACAGTAATCACTTAGAAGCCTGTATAGGTGGCAGAGGTAGTGTTTCATCAATTGTTTATCTTTGCAAAAAGGGACACAAGCTTTACAATGCCTTGGCCCTTATCTTTCTTCTTCTGTAGGATAGAGACTTTTGGTAGGGATTGTTCTTCAACAACCTCTTCAAGAGCTGATGATCTTGTGAAAGGATTTCTGGCCTTGATGCTGGCTGCTAAAGGAGATGAGGAGAAGTGTAGCTTCTTTGTTCTACATATAAAGGTTTTTTAAGATGCCTTATGGAAAGGCATGATCCAGGTGGATATCGATGGCCACCCACCTTTTCCAACTGGCTCAAAACAGTTTTCTGACAATTTTGGCAATGAAGGTTTTTTGAGATCGAGGTTCTCAATGATAGCCGAAGGCATAATTGAGCCCCCAAAATGAATGTCCTCAACGATACTTTTGCATACGATCTCCATTTTAAGCGTTTGATAGCTCGTTGGAAAGGTATCGTCAAGGAGATTCATTTTGGGGGCTCAATCATGCCTTCGGCTATCATTGATAACCTCTATCTCAAAAACCCTTCATTTAGGCCCTCAAAATGGCCCTAGAAGTTAGAACCTGCTAAAAATAGTAAATTGCCAAAATTGTCAAAAAACTGTTTTGAGCCAGTTGGAAAAGGTGGGTGGCCACCGATATCCACTTGGATCAAGGCAGGCCTCTTCTAGATGCAAATTCTTGTTCTAACATAGGCTCCATGGAGGATAGAGTCCTCCCTATGAGGCTCTAAGATCTCTTGCATTTTCAATTCCTTATCCTCCCTCATTCCTGTACCAGAATCCTTCATGCTTGAGAGCACCTCTGCTCCTTATTTGAAACTAAAATCTAACTACTCCAAAATAACAACGGAAATGATCGAAATGAGATTATTTCTTCCTACTCCTACTCTAACTGGATCTGCACCCTGATCAGGTAAAGGAATAATTCCATAATAGCCATTCAAGTAATTTCAAAACTGAAATAGTCTTGTCTTTATTTCTGATCAATAGATAATAACATAAACATATCACCAGTGATAGATAATCATTCATAAAACCATACTCACCCGGAAGTGTTGATGAGTAAATGAAATCTGAAGCTATCGGGTGATCTGAAATGTATGAATCCAATAAGACTGCAACTAGATCCTTGAAACCGAAATAAGAAACATACTTATTCACATAAATCAACTGCTTATCCATGACCACCTCTTTGTTTGAAAACTGATAACCTTCTATTTTTCTTGTGATCATATTTGGATCATCAATATTAACAATGTTTTCTTTAGAATAATGATAAACAAATGATGATAAGATAGGGTTTAAATCATATTGATAATGATCAACAAGAAATATGCAATTATCAATATGATCATCAGTTACTTCATGCTCACAAAGGTCTGAAAATTGATCATCAACTTGACATGCATACCTGTCCATAGGAAAATCTAAAGATAGTGAAGAATCTGATTTCAAATCTAACACATACTCATATTCTTGATGTTGTTCCAGATCTGCTTCATACTCACTGTCTTCTTGCTCAAAATATGAAATGCACTGACAACTTGCTTTCTCATATGCATGCAGATTTTTAGAACAAACTCGATCTCGGATCCTCCTGCTAGCACAGATATTCTCCTCAACTTATTTGGCATATTCAAATAAGCATGCTAAGGATGCATATTTTCTTTCTCTCAGGAGAAGGACAAGCTCGAAATGTTGATCCCTTACATAGTATACCATGGCAGCAACCTCGGAATATCAAATCTGTGATGGCATGTTATGATAAAGATTATAAAATATCGGGTTGAAGAAATCCATAGTTTCTTCCTCTCCTCTCCTCAAATCATGAAAATCAATCAGGTATTGGTCAAAAGACTTATTCTCTCCCCAATGCTTTAGAAAAACATCGGATAGCTTGATCCACGAACAAATGGAATGATCCCTCAAACTCCTAAACCATATAGCAACATCTCCAAATAAGGAATTGGAGAATAACCTCATGTTAACATCATCATGCACTATCTCAAACTGATCAGTAAAGTTCTCAAAGGCTTCCAAATGCCTCTCAGCTATAACATGATCCCCTCCAGGAAATCGGGGAAGATACTCAAGAAAATTAAGAGGATAAGGATGAAGGTAAGGTGGCAGCCTTAAAGGTTTAAAAATCTTATCTTGGATCCTACTTTGAACAATAGTGGGTTGAGTATGAGATGTATCCAACTGATAGCAAGGTTCAATGGTAATATCAGAAGGTGATGATATCTATGAAGTCTTTGAAACAATTTCAATCTCTTCAATGTTACAAGGGTGATCAGGTTTAGGAGGGATTTGAATGCAAAGCTCATCTTTATAAATAGGTTGAGGCAAGGACACGGGATCAACCTCAACAACAAAAGTATGTGACAAACTTTCCTCTTGCAAGTATGGATATACAAAAGTATGTTTATGATCATCCGAATAAACAAAACACCAGATAATCCTCTTTACATGTGAAGGGAAAAGAAAAAATGAGTTGATGAAGAACAACAATAGTTCATGAAGAAAACTCATAAACGGATGCCTGGTTTTTCCCTTGTGTTCTTTCATCTTTGTGTCAACAGTATCCTCCCCAATGGAGTCTTTGATTGTGGAGTCACCAGGTGAATGATGCAGTCCTAAATATGTGACCAGCCCTTGTTCACCATCAAAGCTGGATATGATCAATGTGGTTCTCCCAGAGAATATTTCTCATTCATCTTCGTCCCCGACAACGACACCAATTATGTTATCACTCCAAGAGTCACTCCCAGACTGCAAATGAGAGTAATCTTGGTAACATATAAATGTAAATGGATTAAAATGGTTTGAATAGGTGGATCAACAAGATGAGAAATAAAGGGAGATGGAAAGAAAAAGTTTGTAGAGGCATTCCATTGGGCATGGAGTCATAACATCCTACGGATCAAAGGAAATCAAACTGTATATCATAAAAATAGATATATAATGATGATTAGAAGCATGGTGAATATGACAAAAGGAAGAACACCCATTTAACATAGATCCTTTCTGCAATAGATAAATATTTTCTTAAACAATGAACAATGATTTAATGGGAAAGCTACAACAGATCCTATGTTGTTCATGAATCCATCAATCAATGGAAACTATGATCGTCAAAACCTACAATATTCTCAAGCAAGAAGATAACAAAGAAGACAATCTGATAACAACTCTCATGAATCGTTAATGGCAGAAAATTGCATAACAAACAGGCCCTCATGCTTACAAATGAGCAACTAAAACTGCTCCTACTCTCTCAAGTGTCTATTGGATCATGAATCCAACCCTCCTAACCTCTTGTACAATGAATACATATCCATATAGGTCCTTTCCATATCACCCATTCGAACTCCAACCCCTTTCCCAAAATAGAAACAACTACAAATAGAAAATGACACGTTTTAACTAATTTCCTGCTTTTCAGGAGGTGAAATTTTGAAAACTAGGCTTCCAAACACCACTTGTAATTCAAAAACCATAATAGTTGTGTAAAATATAAGAACGGCTTTTGTATATAAACTCGTTATGAAGAAAAAACTCTCTCAGTTTCTTCAAATTCATCTCCATCTAGCCGCAATAGGTGTCACAAAAACATGTCTCAAATAGGAAATCATGAAAGCTGAAAACATAGGGCTCAAAGATTCTTTCGAATATCTCAATCCGTGACACCTATGTGAAATATTAAAGAGGTTAATGTTCATGGGCCCGTTATTGACAATAACCTCCTTCAAATTTTTAAAATTCATCTTAGTACACCCAGAAATCCTTCTAGAAGTCAACTGGTCAAAAATGTCAGTTCAACAGTCTTAAAACAAAGTTTCAGCAACACATTCTGTAGCACCACTTCTATGTCAAATATCTCTCTAACCATAACACATTTTGAAAAAATGAGAGAGTTTTTTGTTATTTGTTATGTGATGAACAAAATGGTCCTCCAGTTTTCAAAAATCCCTTCTCAATTGTTCACAATCCAAGTTTTAAGTTAGTCACTCAAAACTGGTAGAAGCGTCCTTGTAAAACTCTGCACAATTCAGTTTCTGTTAGAATTTCGGTAGCAAATTTAGGTAGCGCCTGCCTGTGTGTTCTGTCAAATTTTAGGTAGCGCCATAAAAATACGCAACACCTTCACTTGGACATGTGCAGAATGGGTAGCAACCTCGAGTAGTAGCAACACCATTAGCTTTGGGCGATTCGGCAGCATTGTAGGTAGCAAACCGGTGGAACATAAAAAATAGACTATTCTATAGTGCCATAGCACTACAGAATGTCTGCACTTATTACTGCTGAAGGGATTAATTATTTGTAAAAAAAAAAAAAAATTGAACAGTAAGCACTTAGAATCCTGTATAGGTGGCAGAGGTAGTGTTTCATCCATTATTTATCTTTGCAAAAAGGGACGCATGCTTTCCAATGCCTTGGCCCTTATCTTTCTTCTTCTGTAGGATAGAGACTTTTGGTAGGGACTGTTCTTAAACAACATCTTTAAGAGTTGATGATCTTGTGAAAGGATTTCTAACCTTGATGCTGGCTACCGAAGGATATGAGGAGAAGTGTAGTTTATTTGTTCTGCCTATAAAGGTTTTTTAAGCTACCTTATGGAGAGGCAGGCCTCTTCTAGCTGCAAATTCTTGTGCTAATAGATCCTTTTGAAATCGGATATAATAAGGCATAAACAAATTATAGGTCTTCGAATATTCCAATTTAATAGTAGAATGGGCTGACCAGAATTACAAATTAGAAAATCTGGATTTGGAAAACATAATGAGGCACATCTAGATTTTTTTAATTGGAAAAAAAAGTATTAGGAGGAAAATATTTTATGATTTAACATATTTGAAAAGAGTTTTGTTATTTTTTTAAGAAGTTTTAATTATTGGTGTATTTTGAATGTATTGATGCTATGCAATATATTTCGTTAGTTTTAATTTTATTTTATTGTAGTGTGAGAACCATACAATATAATCACTATTAAGTGGAGTATTCAAGTTCATGCAAACAAAACTAGTCATTATAACTAATGCTCATGGGAAACGGGTCATGTATGATTCATAAATAATATATGTATTTAATTTCGAAAAATGATATTGCATATGTTGGACTACAAAAGTATCTCACATGCTTAAACAAAGATGAGAGAAAAACACACCAATATTAGCACATGCTTAAACAAATATTAGCACATAAAACACACCACTTGTTGGGATTTCACAAATAGGGTAGCAGGCTAAGGGTGCTTTCCATGGGAAAAAAATCCATGGCTAAATGCACTTGAGCCAATATTATACCAAGATTGGTGATTTCCTAGGAAGTATTTTGTTGGTTTTAATCAGACTTCTTCACCTTTGTGAACATCACCTAATGTAATGTGGTGCTTGAGCATCCATGACTAGTAAGTGATAAATGATGTAAATTTTAATTTACAAGTAGTTGTGGGAGCCTTACAAGGACTTCTAGTTCAATTTTCAGGATATGAAAATATTTACTTTTCCCTGGGCATGCATTTTAAAGATTTGAAGCATTCCTTAAATTGTGGAAATAAGTGTAATTTTCTTTTAAGCACTATATATTTAGACATGGAGTCATGGTGTGAGATGAAAAGGACTTCTAAATATTGAATTTAAAACTCAAAGAATCTTTCAGAACTTGATTTGGATCCTTAACTTGTCATTGGCATGCATTTTAGAGATGATGGTGTGGATTCTCTAGAAATGTAAAAAACAATGTCAAAGGGCAGTTTTGCAAAGCGAACTGCATTTATCGGAGATGAATCAAGAAAAGTATAAAACAAGGGTTTTGTGGCTAGCATGGAAAACTATAGAGCATCATGGATGGTTTTCTTATATCATGCATGCAGAAGATTTGGCATGCATTTTGGAAAGGTCTTGCAAACTTATTGCACATTGTGTGAAAAGAGCGTAGGATTGAAGTGCATTTTGTACAACAAGAAGTTTCAAGTATCAAATAGAAAATTTTGAAATGTAAAGAGGTGAAGAATAATAAAATACACATATCTAATTTGAATCACTCAATTGGCCAAGAAATGAATGATATGCATGCATATTAATTAAATAAGGCAATTTTGACTAATTTCAATAAAAAATTGTAAAAGTTGATCACTTGGGAGATTCAATACAAGCAAATGGAAGCAAATTTGAAAATTCTAAGATATGGGTTTTGTCAGATACGTGAAATATTAGGACGTAATGTCTCATTTATTCAAAAAACACATGTACGAATTTTGACATGCATTTTCTATTTTTGTACACATATTTGTACCCTATTTTTCACAACAAACTTGGAATTTCGAGAAATTAATGCAAATTCAACATTCTTAGTGAATTTTTACACTCCTTGTAATATGAATTGTTGAATTTGAATAGTTAGGTAGTTGAAGAGCTAAAAGCCAATGAGCATAAGAATAAATATGTAGTGTGTGAATGAGCAAATGGATTTTGGCTCTCCTTTGATGTGGGTTTGTGTAGTATTGGTTGTTGTGGGTTTGTGTAGTATTGGTTGTTGTGGATTCCAAGCCTCGTGCATTGACTCTATGAATGTAAAGAGGTCCGAGAGCATTGACCATTGAATCAATAAAATGCAAATATTGTTATTTAAAATATTTGTTGAAAATTTAATGTGATTTTAATTTGGTAACAATATATGTATGAAATGTCTATTATTATTTAATGAATTCATGATTTTGTTGCATGTTGTATCAATTTTATTACATGACTTTGATTGAAATTCCCCCCCAGAACTGGATCAAGTGGTATCAAAGTTATTGGTACTACTCTAGGAAAAGAAGAGAAGATACCACCATTAGATATTGTTGGGAAAGGAAGAAAGTAAGATTTTTTTATTTCTTGGAGAAATAATTTTGTTGTTGTTGTGAATGAAGTTTTGTTACTGGTGGTTGTTCTAGCGACTAGAAATCGTTGAGATATTATTCCTTGTTGACAACATTACCAAGAGTGCATTGGTATGTGTATGGTAATTTGAGTGAGAATTATGAGGATGATCAAAATAAGTATGCCACCTAGGATAACAAATAAAAGAAACCAGATAAATTTAGTAGATCTATATATGGAAGAGATAAGAAATTAGAGAAATTAAAGACATAGAAAGGGGAGAAAGAGAAGAACTATTGGAGAGTTAGAAGACAACTTAATTGTTGGTAATGTTAGAACTTGGAGATACTAACAATGTTGGGGAAAATATGAAGAGTTAGAAGTTGAGCCAGAGATTACATAAGGGAACAATAACTAGGAGAATTGCCATGGACTATAATTGATTAGATTCTTTAGAGACAAAGGTAATGTTGTAATAGAAGTATTTTGTTTTAATGGTAGTTTAAAGGTTGATGTATTGATTGATTGGATGGGTGAAGTAGAAAGGTACTTTGATTTTGAGAAAATAGAGGATCCATATAGAACAAAGTTTGTTGTTGCAAAATTAAAAAGAGATGTTGTGTTGTGGTGAGATCATGTTGAGAAAAACAAAGTGAGAAAACACAAGGAGAAGATTAGAACTTAGAAGAAAATAGAAAGAAAGATAAAAGATAAGTTCTTACAAATAGAGTACCAATATAATTTGTTTATACAAGTCCAAAATTTGAAGCAAAAATATATGAATATTAGAGAATATATGAAAAATTATACAAATTGGGAATTGTTTTTGGATTGGATGGACCAAAAGAGAGTAGAAAGGTGTGTAAATGGATTGATATTTATGATTCAAGATTAAATTAGAACTTTGTACTTTAATTCTTTAGAAAAAAATATTTCAAGTTATTTTGAAGGCGGAAGAAAATTTTCACAGAAGACAATATAATGTTTGACGTAGAGGAATAAGAGGTAAATGAATATTAAAATTTAGAAGAGGTTATATAGATGCAAGAGATGAAGATGAAGCAAGTAGGAACCATAATTTTGAAAGAGACACAAATATTGGTAGAGGTAGAGGAGGTAGATATCTCATCACATGTTATCAGTGTGGTGGACAATCGCATAATAAGGTTGAATGCCTAATAAATTAGGATGATGGAAGAAAGAATGAGGAAAGGGAATATGTAGCTCGAGGAGAAGAGTTTCAGTGGTTGGTGATAATATTTCAGAGACTCATCATGTGCAAGGAGAGTTTTGGACACACCTACCACACTTAGAGGGGGGGGTGAATGAGTGTGGGGCTCTTTTTCCCAAACTTCCCTCTTACACAAAACTCTTTAGTTAGCATTCAACATTTTACTCATTACTCATTGTTGTCATTTATAACCAGTTAGATGTGAGAACATATCAGCAACATATCATCAACAAGTCATTACCACAAGGAACATAAAGAACACAAGATGTATGTACAATTTTCTTTTTATTATGGACAACAATCCATGGGTTTATCAACAACAACTGAATAGAGTACAACTCTACAAGAGAATCAACTCTATAATGCAAGACTCATCTTACACCCTCAGCATCAAATGAGATGAGGCAACAATCCTTAACAGATTTTAATCTGCAATAGGTACGCGACCTATCAGTAGTGCATCGTGCGTGTGTACACACCCTACCAGTAGTACAACCCGCATGTATACATGCCCAAGCAGTGCTACAACCTGTGTATACGCTCCCAACTAGTACTGTAGCCTACATCTACTTTCTGATCTATTAGGGTTTGTCCTTCAAAATCAACATAGATCCTCTGCAACCAATTTATCATTCTCTTCTAGTTGTCATTGTCCAAACTGACCACCAACCAATCACAATACATCCAAGCTCTCCAATAGCTTACTCATGCTCCACAACCAATCAATATGAATGCTACTCAATCATGCATAAGCAATCAACATACTATAACCATCATATCAGTACTGAATAATAAGAGTGTTTCTCACTCCATCAACCAACATAAATCACATCATAGCAACCATACCAAGAGTTCCCTAGGCATTCAAAACACAATAAGCAATGTTATCCATCAATACAATAATGTAACCATACCCGTGTCTCAGTGATAGATCTGAGCCCATAGAGTGCAGATCTGGAACCTACCTCAATCTTCAACAACTTGTCATCAACTCAACCAAAAATATCCATGATTTTATCCACTGTACGCTCCCTATAAATAGACAGCCTGCGTATACGCACCCTGTACATAGACAGCCCGCGTATTATATGCACCTTGTGCACAGACAGCTTGCATATACGCACCCTATACACAGAAAAACTGTGTACGCACCAAAAAATAGGGTTTCTGAAGCTCCAAGACTTTTGTCGTCAAGATCTCTGATATTGCCGAAACTTTGATACGTCCATGAGATCCTCCTCTTTCTTCCTTCCTCGGAATAAATCTTCAATAAATCTCAAGAGATCCACACCAAATATGCTCTCACAAGAATCTCTCCATCAATACTCCACACGATAATCTCACAAGAAGCTCTCCATTGATCCACAAAAAGGATGGTCACCAAATATACTTTTCACAAGAGACCCTAGCCTCTTATTTATACTTTCATCCTCTAGGTCACTTTCCCCACTTTTAGGTTGCTTAACCTATTTTCCTTATTTTAAGGTTAACCACTTTCCATAAATAGAAAGTTCTCCAATATTTTATCATTTAAATATTCCTTCTTGATTTTGTCACCTTACTTTATCATTTAAATAATCTTTCTTGATTTGTCACTTCTCTTTATTATTTAAATAATCCACCTTGTCTTTGTCATTTTACTTTATCATTTAAATAATGATTTCTTCTTTTAGGTCACTTTGACTTCTTTGACCTTAGGGGCTTCAATCCTTCATATGGGGGTCCTCCAACTTCGTAAGTCCATAACTCTCAAATCGTGAGGAGCTATGTGACATTCCACATACCACCGGAAATGGAATGACAAGAACTATCCATATAGGATAGTTTCACCAACAATTTCATTGATATTCATCTCATTATTCCACATACAAGCATGGGTCCTCCAACTTCGTAAGGCCATAACTCTCAAACCATGAGGAGTTATGTGACATTCCACATACCACCGGAAATGGCATGACAAGCACTATCCATATAGGATAGTTTCACCAACAATTTCATTGATATTCATCTCATTATTCCACATACAAGCATGGGTCCTCCAACCATTCTTCTAGGATAACTCAATCTGCAAAGCATCTTCCCGTGAGGGATTTCACCATAAGGGGACCACTTTGGAGTTCATCTATTTGTGCACCTTATCAATCATGATAAGACAATAATGAGTTATCTATACATCTTTCCAACAATTCATCATATACATCGACTATGCATCATGTACCAATCATGTATCATTGATCCATATATGTATTCTCATCAAGGGTGATCCATATTCTTCATTATATCAATGACAACTCATTGATCCATCTATGCATTCTCATCAAGGACAATACATATTACATTACATCAATCATCATTCAATCAATCACTTGACATCAATCAATGACTTGACATCAAACAATGACATCAATCAATCAAACCATTGGCATCAATGACAACATGATCCAACAGAGAGAACCTAATGTTCAAAAGAGTATTTCTCAATCCAAAGAAGAATATCATTGAATAATGTGATTAGAGAAAACATATTTTCAAAAAAAAATGCAAGATTCAAGGTAAGTGTTGTACCTTGAATATTGTGTGTGGAAGCAGTGGAAAATTATTTTCAACAAAAGTAACAGAGAAATCGAAGTTTAAATGCATTCCATATTTTAGGCCTCATAGGGTGTCATGGTTACAAAGAGGTCATCATATTATTGTTGCAAAACAACTTTTATTGAATTTTCAGTTAGAATATTATAAGTACCAAGTTCTTTGCGATGTTGTTTCTATGGATGCTTGTTATGTATTTCTTGGTAGAACTTAGATGTATGATATAAATGTATGTCATGATAACATGAAAAACATGTTCTCAATTTGTGAAAGGTGATAGAAGTTTCAATTTTCTTCCCATGTTATAGAAACACAATGAGAGAAGAATTGTGATATGTTTTGCTAAGGAATCATGTAGGGAAGAGAATTTTTATGCACACACTTGTTTAGAGATGTTCAAGGATAAGCAAATGAGAATGTATGAGAGGAATTTCAAAGAAAATGCAAGTTACCATCAAAAGGATATGGTGATGTCTGAGTGTAGTGAAAATGAAAACCAAATGAAGAAAATAATAGAAGTTGAAGATGTTGTAGTGAAAAAATGAAGATGATGGCTACAAAAGAATGTGCAAAATAAGAACTTGAATACTTTGTTGCTATGAAGGTTCGTGATGAAGAGAGAGACATGTTGAATGGTGGTGAAGTAGATGATAATAAAAAAGGTATGTTCAAGCAAGGTATTGGAAAGCTTGAAAAATAATCAATGATTGTTTTATGTAAGAGAGAGGATGGGGAGGTAGTGAAACCTATTGGGCATGATAATTTGAAATAAGTAAGCATGTTGGGCATGACAATTTGAAGGGATTAAGCCTTGTTGGGCATGAGAAATTGGAGATAGTATGTCATGTTGGTTATAAGTATTTGGAAGGGGTGATACCTATCAGGAATAAGTGTATTGAGCACATGATAATAAATAAGGTTGTTGGAAGAAGAAAACACAATGATGATGGAAATATAATGTTTAGAAGAGTAGAAACCATAAATCAAGAAACTAGAAACGTCATGAGCATGGTGCTCATGTTTTTATAACCATGAATCTTTGAGTGAAAAAAAATCCCTAGCTAATAAGTGATCTTGCATGTAAATTAAATTAATAAATAGGTGTGGGAGCCTTGGAAGGACTTACAATGCAAATTTTAGGATATGAGCATGTCTACTTTTCCCTAGGGTTGCATTTTAAATCTCTAGGCATGTGTTTTCCTGAATTGTGGACATAAAGGGAAACTTTCTTTTAAGCACTATAGAATTTAGGCATGGAACCATGGCACAAGATGAAAAGGGATTGTAGATAATTGGATGTAGAATTCAAAAAACATTAAAAACTTAATTTGGATTATAAGTAACTTGTCCTTGAAATGTGTTTTAGAGATGAAAGCGTGCATTTTCTTGAAATATCTAAAAAAATGTAAGAGGGAAATTTTGCAAGTGGATTGTGTGCATTTGAAGATGAATCAAGGAAATTTAATACATGGTTTTTGTGGCCAATGTAGAAAAATATAGAACAATATTGCATATAGTTTCCTTATATCATGCATGGGGAAGATTCAACACACATTTTGGAAAGGCCTCACAAACCTTTTGCACATTGTTTAAAAGATTACAAAACTTGAGTTTGTTTTGCATACTAGCAAGTTTTAAGTCTCGAATTGAAAATCTTCAAATATAAAAAATGAATGAATAATAAAATACACCTTCTCCAAATTGAATCAAACAATTTGGCCAAGAAATGAACCTAGATGTTGTTGATTAATTGGGTTGGTTGTCATTGATGTCAACCCTTGAAGCAAGTCCTATAGAAAATTATGGTAGCCCCAACAATATGGTTAATGGACTTAATTTTGGTTAATGTATAATTGTATGAATATTAATATATTTGCAAGTAAGACTAATCTAGATGGATAGTACATGTCATGCCATTTCTGGTAATACGTGGAACATCACATAAATCCTCATGGTTAGAGAGTTATGGCCTTGTGAAGTTGGATAACCATCATGAGTTATATAGAAGGTCAAACAAGTCAAATTATTCTAGAAGTTCCTATAAGAAGTTGACTAGTCAAGTGGGTGAAACTAGGAGTTAATCATGGGTTAAGTTGTTGCATTAAGAAAATAATTAAAAATAATTTAGTTGCAACTAGAACTGGAGAATTTACTATTTGTAGCAAAGTGGGTTAGAAGTGGACAAGTGGTTAGAAGTGGGTTATCCCTAAAAGAAGGAAATTGGGTTAAGTTGGTTAGAAGGTAAACCCTTGACGAAGCTACATGGAAGTATAAATAAGAGAGAAAGGCTCTCCTATTAGCACATTTTGAGTAGATTGAATATATGTTATTTGTGTAAGGCCTATTGCAGGTACTCATTGATACATATGAAGTTGCGAAAGTCTAAGGTAGCACGAAGGGATGATGGTGAAAGTTTCAGAATTACAAAAAATACTAAAAAAAACCCTAGTTTTTTAGGTGTACGCAGGGTGCAGTGGAGAATGATGCATACATACGCGAGATTTTAGAATAACAGGGAACATACATGTGAGAAGATCCAAAAAAACTTGAGAAGATGAAGATGCCAAGTTTCTAGAGTATGAAAGCAAGCTCCCAGGAAGGTCTACAATGATCAGGTACAACATATATGTCTACAGGTTCAAAAGGTATGTCTTATTCCTGTAAGTAGTTGGATTTTTTTGTCTACATGATAAATGGTTATGTGGGTTTGAGGATTTTCCCTAGAGAGGTTATTGACTGCATGGGACTTAATGTATAAGTCATATATACAGAAATACAATGTTGGTATAATTTATCATTGGTACATTTTGTTAGTGTTGAGGCATATCTTGTATTTATTGACATATGGTTAAGGGTTTTTGTGGTACATGGTGGAGAGCTTGTATTTGTGAAGTGGCTATGAAGTGGTTGATGTATTGAGAGTTTTTATATCAGTTAGGGTTTGATGTCGATTCCATGTGAGGGTTATTATGCTTTTTCATGATTATACATACTTGGATGACACATGACTAGAGATATATAGATGCACTAGGTTAAGGGATTTGTATGAGGATGTATGCATAGGGAAAAACTACAATCTGTATACAATGACAGGTTGCAGGTTGATGTGACAGAGGCAACAAAGAGTTAGAGTTTTTCAAGAAAGAGAAAACCCTAGTTTTCAGAAGGCGTACGCAGGTTTCCATATAGAAAGGTCATGTACATACGCAGGTTGCAGTAGAGAAAGGGCATGTACATACACATGTTGCAACACAGACAGGTCATGTACCTATTGGTTTTTATTGGTACAGGAAGAGTACAGGTATAGGTTGGCTACAGGTCAGTGGAACAGGTTGGTTACAGGTTGTTGGCACAGATTGGTACAGTTTTAGAGTGGTATATATCACAGTGACAATGTGGCAGTGGTTTCATCATTTCATTTATATTTTAGGGCAGCAAGACGGGGAAAGGACATGTGGTTGTAGCCACCTTCTGGTTGTATCCAGAGAACATAGGGGATTGTAGCCTCCTTCTAGTTGTATCCATATAATTGGGGAGTTAGAGCTTCCCTCTGGTTGTAGCCTAAACATATAGGGGGTCAGAGCCTCCTTCCAGTTGCAGCTGGAGAACAAAGGAAGTTGGTGCTTCCAGTGAATGTAATTCTTAAAGACATATAAGAAAAATCATTTTGTGGTTTTCTCCCACATTGGGTTTCCACGTAAAAATATTGGTGTATTGTTCCTGTGTGTGATTGTTCATTGTTTATGGTTTATTTACTCTACACTTATTGGATTATAATGTTACATTGATCATAAAGATAAACAACACTTACATATTGTGTTAAAAATGATTAAAAATCTTTATTACTGATTCACCCCCCCTCTTAGTAATCCAACAATTGGTAGCAAAGCAGGTTCCTTCAGAAATCAGTTTAGCCACTAAAAGGTAGATCATGGAGAGAAATAGTGTGTATAAAAATGGAATACCACAGTTTTATGGACATAACTATGCATTCTGGAGAAGAAGGATGAAAAATATATACAAGCACAAGTATTTGAGCTTTGGAAATCAGTTGTAGATGGATATAAAGAACCAATAGTTCTGCCAACAAATGAAAACAGAAGGAAACTCTTTCTAAATAATTCAAAAGCCAAAAATGCACTTCTGAATGGTCTTTGTGATTCTATATACATAAAAGTTATGCATTGAAGCTCTGCTAAAGAGATTTGGGAAAAACTTCAGAATATTTATGAAGGAGATGCAAAAGTCAAGGAAACAAAGCTTCAAACTTACAGAGGTCAATTTGAACAACTAAAGATGAAGGAAGATGAGAATATTGCAACTTCTTATGATTTGATGAAATAGTTAATGAAATCATAGGATTGGGAGAAGAAGTTGATGAATCTATAATTGTTCAAAAGGTACTAAGATCTCTTGCAATGAGATTTTATCCTATGATCTCAACACTAGAAGAAAGAGCAGATCTAGACTCAATAATCATGGATGAACTATATGGAATTTTCACAGCCTATGAAATGAGAACTGAATAGGAGAATCCAGGTATAAAAGAAGTCACAATCAAAGAATCCAAGAAGTCAAAGAAAAAGGAAAAATATGATAGAAGCAGCAGTGACATCTCGAAAGATGATGAAGAAGTAGCCAAATTTTTCAGAAGACTAAAAAATGGAACCAACGATAGATATAGAGGTAACATTCCATTGATTTGTTTTAATTGTGATGGTATTGGTAATTTTGCTAACAAATTTCCTCACAAAAAAAAATAAAAAATGAAGAAGATGATTCAAATAGAAAACAAACATATAAATGCAAAAGAACCAAAAACAAAGTCTTCAAGAAAAGTTTTTGCACCAAAGAAGACGACTCCTCATCAGACGAAGATGAAGTGAGTGAAAGTGAGACAAAAAGAGTTTTATTCATGGCAATCGAAAAATTCGATAAATAAGACATAGAACAAGAGTATGAAGAGGAAGAAGTTGACTACATAGAATAATTATTGAGTGTCATAGATGCTATAAAAAGGGAAAAGAAAAAAGAAACATATAACTAGAGGAAGAACTAAAAATAAAAGAGGAAACAGAAGATTCCAACTCTGAAGAATTGGAGCAGATGATCTATAATCTAAAAATTCAAGTTGAAGAATACAAAAGAATCAAAGAACTAATTAAAGAACAGTTGGAAGAAAATGACTGGATCATTGGAAATTTGGAAGCAGGGATTGTTACATTGAGAAAATATCTTCAACAGAAAAACATGCAGAACAAATCAAAGGTTTTCGATACTATTATCAATAGTCAGAGGACACATCATGACAATTATGAGCTAGGATACAATGAGATGGAAAGAGGCTCAAGCTCCAAAAATACAGATCAAGAAACAAAACTAAGAAGCTATGAAGAGACAGTTAGATGAGACAAGAAGTTTTACATGGAAGATCACATGGACACTCCTCCACCTAGAAGATTCAGATTTCAGAATCGATGACAATCAGAAACAAGAAAGACTTAAAAATAAGAAGGATTCAGAAGATTAACTCCCTTCAAAATATGTTGAACTCCCAGGTATCAAACTATGTTTTTTGTTTTATGTTATGCATGCAATAATTTTGGACATAAAGCTGTAAATTGCAAAGCTAACAATAGGAACATAAACAACTTTGAAAGGCATGCACAAAATGGTTATCCAAGAAGGCCTAGTGAAACACAGAGAAGAAGCTACAAAAAGTTTGAATCATTAAGCACTGAAGTGGAATGATACAAGTGAAACAACTTTGGACACATGGCCAAATATTGTAGAATGATAGTCCTGTTGATGGGACCTAAATCCCCTGACTCAACAGTAGGAACCAAACCCTCCACCGAGGCCCAATTAGACTCTTCAGCATTTGGAGTGGAATGGTTCTCCAGATCTTGCGATCTGGCCAAATTATCGATGGGCTTTGTGTTTCCTGGTGAAGGCTCTCCCAAGTTCAGTTAGGATAGTTATTTTTCCATATTTCTCTTGGGTGGGGCTGGTATAAGAGATGCAAGCCAATATAAACCAACTTGAAAAATAATAGGACAGAAGTTTTAACTGGTGGGAAGAGGTCGAGCTTGGGATAACCCGCTACTCAAACATGAAGACAATGATTATATGCCACAGGGCCTAGTACTAATACATTAACCAAATGAGCATCCAACTACTGTCTGAGAAAACTAATTAACAGAAGAAAACACATACATAATCAAGATCATGGTAAGTAAAATAATTCATCTACCATAAAATTCATCATATAACAACACAACGATTTATCTTCATCATTAAAGTAAAGAACATCAAGACATTGCACTAGATAACTTGACAACATAATTAATTGCTCTTACTCGTTTTACTACATCATTCATGGAACAGGAAAGGAAATAATTCTTCTCCAACTCCAATCACATACATCTGATGAGAATAGCTTGTCTCTGGTCCAGAAGGACTTCTCAATTCACAACAGTCTCAAAATAATTATCAACAGCCCAAAAATCATAGTTCTTACAACAACCATCGACCCCTTGTTCATTGGTCGATCTCTCTATTTATAATATAAAATTTAACTGTAATTAATGGCTAAATATAGTTTATGCCAAACAAAAATTTCCATGTGGTGTGATCATGCAACAACTTCTTTAACAATCCACCCAAGATGTCTCTTTAAAAGGGTGACATCTTTCATATTCAGACCATCTGATAAACAAATCTTCACAGGTTTGGGCCCATGGGAACCTATGTTGTTCCATAGGGGAAACATATACTCCTCTGATATCCATTGCGTGCACTCGATACTTCACCAAACTGAATTTCACCTGTTGTAGTATGACCTGAGCTCTGATTAGGTGTTCCGCGAATTATTGCACTAGCCCTGGTTTTGCATCAGTGACCTTTGCGCACTCTTCTATCCATAGCGATTCTTGCTCATCATGTATCTTGAGCACACCTCTCAGGTCGATAAATTCATCGGGGGTACCGAACTCGGGGAGATCGACATTATTCATTACTTTATTAATTTTACCCCAACGTTTCTGGAACTTGGCCCATTGCTATTGGATTTCTCGGTGTGGGTCTCGGGACATCTTAGCCCAGTACTCAACATATTTCTTCATGCGGTCGAGGATTATTTTGATTACTAGCCAAATGCCATGTCTTTCTTGTTCTTGGCCCTGCTGAACCGCCTCAATATATTCGAGTCTTTCCACCACTTGCTATGCCTTTTCGTGCCATCGCTCCATCTCCTTACATGTTGTGAGTGTCATGAGAGTGTATTCTTGGAACTCGACTATGTTCGTGGTCAATAGGTGCCTTTCTTTCTTGAACTCACTGTAAAATTCGTTGAACTCACTTCTCAGATACACAGTGGTTTGCGTAGCGCGTTTGTAGTACTCGGCCAAATGGTGAACATGTTCGAGCTCGTTTAGTGTGGAGGCTAATTCCTTTTCATCCCTCCTGGCTCTATTTTGGGCGGCATCAGAGAGGGATCTTCCCACACCAATCAGTTCAGACGCACAAGCATCTGTTGTGTTGATTAATCTCTCCTCTGTGGTTACTAAGATGGAGTGATCCAAGGTGATCCTTCTCTTTTTTACCGTCCTTTGAAAAATGGTCTTTCTCTTTTGATCATAGGAGATCGTGTAGATGTCTGCTACCTTGTCTACCAGGTCTGGTATTTTCTGGTCACCCCATGTGAGGTTGTTTCCCAGGCTTCCCACAATGTATATTTGTTTGATAATGGGCTCTCAGACTTCCTCATTCATCCTTGTAGATCCGACTTTTGCTTTTTTCTCATCGAAGATTTGAGTATTGGGTAGAATAGAGGTATCGAGCCTAGACTCGTTACTTACTTGCTTGTCGACCGTATAACTATCAACTTCCTTTTGTGGTGGTTTGTTACTCGGGCCTGTATTTGTTTTCGGTTCATCAGACTCCCTTGTTTCGAGATCACCTTCAGCTTCTGTTTCCTTTTGTGGGACCTCCATGTCCTAAACTTCGGGACTCTTGGAAGAGGTCTTTTCGGGACTTTTGGAAGAGGTCTTCTCGAGACCTTCTTCTTCTTGGGCGTGCACTAGGATACCATGAGAGGGTTCTGGGAAATCGTCGTCATTGTATATAAGTATAAGTGTGCTCAATGGATTAGTAACTTGCGTTTCTATTGATACCTGACCTGTCTCTAGTTGAGTTGTTCCTCCTTCCGAGGGATCAATCGATGATGTTGTAGATTCGGGGTTGCCTAACCCATTGGTGCCATCGAGAACTATGGGACCAGGATCACTTGGCTCTGTTGGGACTCTTTGGATGGTAGTTGAAATCCCAGGACTTATGATAAGATGTGGGTTATCCTGCATCTGCTTCATGAGCATCTTGGTTTGATGAAGTAGCGACGTACCCCTTTCTCGTGCAACTTGATCTTCCTGAAGATCCCTGATTTGTACCGGGGATTCCTGGTGAGTTCCCGCAACTTCAATGTCTTCTTTGGGATCACTTATTTCCTCATACAATTCATATTCGACTGCTCCTCCCGAGTGTCAGATAATTTCTTGAACTTCCTGCTCTAGAAATATTACCTGTTCTTCGTGGCTCATATCTCTAAACATGGTTCCTCGAGGATCATCTCTCCTAGACACCACCATATTCCAATCTTGGGCATTTTTAGTAAATATTTCATCTTCGAACGGGTCATGGGCATAGGTCCAACATGATGATACCTGCGATGCGTGTTGTAGAACCAATCCATTGGGATCGTTTTTGCGAAATCGACCAGTTTGGAACCGAAATTCCAATTGACCAAGACCGAGTTGTTTAGCATGCGCAGTATCTTTGACCATGCAGAATCCGATATGAAACCCATACGGTATGAAAACACGCTTATTGTATTTTACCAAAGTTGCATTGTATCCTTGTAGGATTGTTTGATAGCAAATTTCCCCTAACACTAGCCGGTCAAGAACCTAAATGGGTAATAAGTGGGGTGCCCCTGTGGCACTGAAACCTGATGTAGGTTTCACGTTCTTCCAAATACCAGTGAAAAATTTTGGTTATAACCTTATTTTCTTCATCTGACAATATAGGTCATTCTCTTCTGAAGATCAAGGAGTAAACGCGTGAAATAAATTGATCACAGATAACATCATGGGATTTTTTGTACCTGTTTTCCCATAGGATGTTGAAGTATACATGGACAACCAACTCTGAAGGGTTCCAATTCAAGTTCATCCCAGGAAAAGTGTTCATGGCGCAGATGACGTCCAGTAGATACGAGGCCATGTAGAAGGCAGGTGTATCTCCCTCCTTCATCTCATGAGCATGTCTTATGCAGGTGCTCAACTATTTGGAGATGATGGCACCCCATTTAAATCCTATACCTGAAATGGCGATTGTAAAATCCAGAGGTATCCAAGCCTATAAAAATCGGGAACTTTATTTTTCCCCATGTAACCTGCAGAGTAAATCCATGAGGTATACGTATGGTTCCTTGAGGTTGGTCGTCGGGTACTAGCCAGCAGTCCGGTTCGTGAATTTTTTGTCTTCTCTCCACGAAGACAACATGATTTTGCTGGTATCGTGTGACACATAGAAACGTAAGACGAAATCAATGCTCAGCTTTAGCTCGAAATATTTGAGCTTATAGTAACTCTAAACCTATGATGGTAGGAAGACTCCGACGCATTCGTCGTTATCATCATTAATCAAACATTTTTGGGTGTCAGCGTGGTCAATGATCCACTTCAGGAGCTCAATGCAAGGAAATACTGGAGATCGTATTTCCACCATGTGCAGATAATCCCTGCGAATGTTGGGGAGGACCTCGTCATCAAGCTTCCTCGTTTCAGGATCTCTATGCGGGGTGTATTCGAGGGGTTATTCTTTCTTGATTTTCTTGAAAACTTCTTCCCAGCGAGGAAATGCCAGCTTGGCTCCAATACTTTCCTCTGTGTCGCCGAAAGCCGAGGGCTGGACAAAGGGATCCTTGGTGATTCTCTTAATGAAGGACACCGGCTTGGGGGAAAACTCCAATTGTCTTGCGACTGCTGGTGATGAGCCCTCTCCTACTTTTGATTCTTGCAGCTTTGGCGCCCTTGGCGATTTCCTGGTAGATGGCTTCTTTGGAGGCATTGTCCCTTTAATGCTTGCTAAGATAATTGTTCAATACTTACTGGACTTTGGATGCTTCCTCTGGATCGTTTAGCTCTGCTCTTCTGTCTGTTCTGAATTCCTTGCTATGAAAAATGGGATCATACACAATGACTCAAAGAAAATATAACAGGGGAGATATTGTCAATCATATCAATTAGTTAATACGAGTAATGAATGCAAATTCAAAATAAACCACTATCATATTTCTGCGGATAAGTCCAGACTGGTTGACGACGTAGGCGTGGATGGAGATGCATTGTATCGGAGAGTTTAACGGTTCCTTTTGATTCGCACATGAGTCAGTAACTAATGCATGATCCACGAATTAACTAACAACTGTAAATGCAGCGTACCTAACACACTTAGGGGTTAACACGTCTTGTCACGTCACATCGCCCGACAAATGGATCGGAGGTTGGCTAGTATCTGTGTGTACTTACATTGATATGTTCTTTGATGAAACTTCTGATGCCGATGATATCAGTGATCGGGAGAAATTTCAGGCACACATCTTATCAGCGAGTCACTATCTTGCTAAGATTTCATCTTTGAAAACATTTTAGGGAGTTGGCGGTCGGCGGTGTCACTTTTCCTTTCGCGTAGTACTTACTACTACATCTTTCTGCCAAAACCGAGTGGATCACCGGTCGGAAAAATCCTTTCCGAAGTTTTATTCGTAGGAAAGGAACGCTTTCATCATCTGACGTCGATGAAGGTCAACACTCGACTACCTTGGCTTCCCCATGATTTTTGCCACCTCAATCTTTCGTCAATGTCGAATTTCTCTTGTGAGTCGGGGAAACATTTGGGTCACAGATTGATTGAGTAGTTGTTAAGTCTCTTTAGGGTTAATATGATTCTTTGTTGTACATTCAAGTGAACTTTTAATCAATTAAAACGTGAAACATATAAGACAAGCGAAGGATCGGTTTTATGCTGAGGCAAAAACAGTTCAAAAGTAAAATAAAGGGTGGTACCCAAAAGGAAATGGTCACTGAACTTTTAGGGTGTGTTAAGTACTCAACAAATGGTGATTTATTGAGCGGACGCATAATCTTTGTTCCTCCTTCATTTCCCTCGAGGTATTACCGAACCTCAGAATATATATCTCCGATACTTCTTTTATTCGTATTGACCGAAGTTATTATTTTTCCCACTTTTTTTTTATTATTTATTTATTTTATTTTATTATTGGAAGTATTGTTTTAGGGCTTGACCATTCATTGGGAGGGCATTAGGTTCCCCCCTCAGATTTTGCAACCGATAAGTACCTACCCCAATCTTATCAGCCACTTGGAAATGCCCAATCCATAGGCTTTGAAACTTGGAATGTTTCCCTTTGGGTTCATTCGCCTTGTCCCACTTCAGAACTAAATCTCCTACTTCAAAGTTCTTTTCCTTAGCTTTATGCTTATCGAACCATCTTTTCACTATCTATTGATGAGCCAAGAATTTTGACTTAGCCTTATCTCTCTCTTCTTCCAACATAAGTAGAGTGTTGATTCTTTGTTGCATGGCCAAGGAAGGTTCTTTGTTAGAATCTTGGGCCAATTGGAGAGACGATAGATAAATTCCGTTCGAGAGGATGGCTTCCTATCCATAGACCAGAAAGTATGGGGAATTTCCTATGGCTTCTTTGGGAATGACCCTATCGGCCCATAGGGCATTATGAATTTGATTATGCCAATTTCTTTGTTTATCTATAACCGTCTTCTTTAGTATCCTTACCAGGTTCTTATTGGTCAATTCTGCTACACCGTTTCCCTATGGGTATTAATTTGCAGAGTACTTGATTATGATCCCTTTGTCCAGAGCAAACTCTATCAGTAGGGTAGAATATAAGTAAGTTGCGTTATCAAATAATAGAACAGAGGGGACACCAAACCTTGTGATCATTTGTTGTTCTATAAATTGGATCACTATTTTCTCGTTCACATGACTCAGAGAAATGGACTCTGCCAATTTTGTAAAATAGTCGGTGGTAGTAAGAATGTACTTGTGCAGTTTTGATGAGCTAGGAGTAATTTCTCCTATGATATCCAACCCCCACTGCTCAAAATGTCTAGAGACAGTCACAGGATGAAGTGGGATTGTTTCTCTTTTCTCCTTTCCAACACTTATTTGACAAGTTTTACAATTCCTAGCGTAAGTATGAGCATCCTTGAACAAAGTGGGCCAATAATAGCCAGCCCTTAGAATTTTATGAGCGGTGGTGTTCCCTGCAAAATGTCCTCCGGCGGGGCCATCATGGAGTTCCTTTAACACTTTATCGACGTCTTCGCGTTCGAGACATCTCATCAATACCCCATCATAGTTGATCCGAAAGAGTCCGGAATTTATAAGGCGATATTGCACGGATTTTAATCGGAGGGATCTCCTTTCTCTGGGGTTGAGATTTTCGGGCAAGTACTGTGATGTAGTAGATAAGCTAAATCCTTGTACCAGGAGTCTCGTCCCGGGGAAATGTATTTTGCTTCACCACACCATAGTGCTATTTTGTTTTCCCAACTGGGATCTTCTTTTTCTTGATCTTGAGCTTCAACTGCGAGCTTTCACAAGCCTTGTCCTTTTATTAACTTGGCGGGTTTTATATCTAGATCAAATTCCTGGACTACTTCCATCCAGTTCCCTCTTTTTTCTCCCATTTCTTGTTGAGTAAATAAGGATCGGACTGCAGGGTGTGGCAAAATCACCTTAGTGTGATTCTTGAGGATGTAAGACCTGAAATGTTTTACTGCTTTATAGACCACGTAGGCCTGCTTGTCTATGGTGGGGTAATTGAGCTCAGCTCCTTGGAGATTGGTACTCATAAATGACACTGGGGATTCATTGTTGTCATCGTCATTCTGAGTCAAGACCGCAGATAGCGATTGGTCGGAAGTGAAAGTGTAAAGGTTAAAGTCTCTATTGAAATCGGGACTTCGCAATACCGGGGCCCAAGATATGGTAGCTTTGATATTGTTGAAAGCCTCTTTTTGTTCATCATCCTACTTAAATTCGGAATCTTTTTGATTCATCTTTTGTAAAGGTTTGATGATTTCGGCGAAGTTGGTAGTGAATTTCCTTACAAAATTGATTTTCCTTAAAAAGGACTACATGGATTTCTTGTTATGGGGTAGCAGGAGTTGAGCTATGGCCTTAATCCTTTCGGGGTCTATGCGGATTCCCTCTTAAGATATAATATGACCTAACAACTTACCTTCTTCAACACCAAAGATATTTTTCTTAGGATTGAGTGATATACTGTATTTCCGGCATCTTTCAAAAATTTGAGTTAAGTGTTGGATGTTGATCCAGGGGATCAAATTTTGCTCAAAATTCAAAGTGCTCGGAATTGCTTCAAATCAAACGGGTGTGTAGGCCTCGTCGTCACGAACCCAACACAACTCGTTTGGGTTCAAACAGACATCGGATGAATGAGATATAGCGTTATGTTCAAATCGTCAAACATGCAACAAAAAAAATGTGTTGATTGTACAGTCCGTACGGATGCTGATGTGGCAGGGCCGTACGACACGTGGTAGAAGTTGAGTTGGCAAGGCCATACAACATGTGGCAGGTGTTTGTTGGCAGTCATGTGGAAGAATTGGCGTCTGACACGTGGCATGTTTGTGGAAAATAGATTGGTGACACGTGGCCCAAGCAAGGGACGCCACGTGTCACCGGGGCATTGGATAAAACTTGTGAAGTAGGCAGGACTCAACCCCGTGACCTCCGGGTAGGGGAAGAGCTTTGGGAAGGTCCGCCCAATTGGTGGGCCCACCATTGGTTCTTAATATATGAATGGTTTAAAAATTATTTGAATTGAATTAAGTGTTGAGTTGGGCGCGGTCCGGGCCGGGGCTAAGCCCCGGCCCCCGATCACATAAACCACCATATAACCACCTACCAGTGCGCGTTTTCAAATGAATTTGGGTCTGCATGCTTGGCCACTTGGCACGTTTCCATAAGTTTAAACCTTGGCCCTTTGTTATGTGCAGGTGCGGTCACATAGTAAGCCACATGCCCAATGGCTTGGCAGTTAGGGGCTAGGCGCGCCCTAACTGTCCTACAGTTTGCACAATTTTGTGGTTGCACCCGATGCTAGGTTTTAGCACAAATATGAGTGTAGAGGCTAGGTTGAAGACGTAGAGGTGCATTTTGGCGATCCAGAGACAACAAGTTTGAAGGGGAACTTCCAGGAAGCCTATCTTCTTCAATTTTTGGCCAAACCAGGTGCCGAAAAAGCCCAGCTAGGGGTTTTTGGACGTTCTGAAGCCATTGGATCCATCTATTTGGAATTTTGAGCATTGTAAAGCACATATTTTATCACTTTGAGAAAATAATACAAAAGATCCATTGGAAGATGGACCAGGAGATGTAGCCCAAGAGAGGGGTGAACTCCTTTATCATTTGTTGTGTTATCTGTTTTCTATTCACTGTTATTTGCTGCTTATTATATGCATCTTGAATGTGTAATTTCTATAAAAGATGTGTTTGCAAATTGATCCTTTTGCATAAGAACACTTGAATTAAAACTTGCAAATATTTTCAAGAATACAAGCCTTTATCATTTTCAGATCAATTTGGTATCAGAGATTAGTGATCCAGGTGGATATCGATGGCCACCCACCTTTTCCAAATGGATCAAAATAGTTTTCTAGCCATTTTGGCAATTTACTATTTTTAGCAGGTTTTAACTTCCGGGGCCATTTTGAGGGTCCAAATGAAGGTTTTTCAAGATCGAGGTTCTCAATGATAGCCAAAGGCATGATTGAGCCCCCAAAATGAATCTCCTCTACAATACCTTTCCAACGAGCTATCACACGCCTAAAACGGAGATCGTATGCAAACTTTACGACCCCGGGAAGTTGATGTACTCACTTACCCAAATGGGGCCCACATGACTTTTGGCACTTCATCTCCTAGGGTTAGGTTTTTGGATGACTAGGACTTTTGGAATTCCCATTTATTGTAAAAGGGCCTTTAGAGCCTCATTGTAATCATCTTCTTGTGAATGCGAGTAGCCGTCACATCTCTTCTCAGAGATAAGCTGCCACCATTCTAGCGAGTCTTTCACTCTGTATTTTTACAGTCTCTGTAC
>ML805329.1:470298-486602 GCA_009831015.1 Picea engelmannii
TTTCTTGATGATTGTGTTATTGTCTACTTGGATGACATTTTGATCTTTAGCAAATCTCGTGAAGAGCATGTTAAGTATGTAAAGCAAGTTTTGGATGTTTTGAGAAAAGAAAAGTTATTTTTGAATATGTCCAAATGTGAGTTTGGAAAAACTTCACTTATCTACTTGGGGCATATTGTTGGTGGAGGTGAATTTAAAATTGATCCCTCCAAGGTCAAAGTCATATTGGAGTGGCCCAAGCCCAACAATGTGACAGAGGTAAGAAGTTTTTTGGGAGTAGCCCAATATTGGAGAAAGTTTATTGCTAACTTTTCTTCCATTGCAAATCCATTACATGCAGTGACAAGTGTCAAGCAAGTTTTTCAATAGGGAGGCAAGCAACAAAAGGATTTTGATACTTTGAAGGAGAGAATCAGTTCAGCCCCAGTTCTTGCACTTCCGAATTTGAGGCAACCTTTTGAAATCCAAACTGATGCAAGTAATTATGCAATGGGTGTAGTCTTGTTACAACATGGTAAGCCCATTTGTTTTCATTTTGAAACTTTTAATGGTGTCGTGATTAACTATCCTACTTATGATAAGGAGTTGTATGCATTGGTGCAAAGTGTGAAAAAATGGAAACATTATTTGTTGGGGAAAGAAACCATTGTCCACACAGATCATCAACCACTGCAATACTTACAATCACAAACAAAGCTACAACAAGCAAGGCACTTCAGATGGATGGGTTTTCTACAACAATTCCACTTGGTCATAAGGTATAAGAAGGGAATTTATAAAAAAGTTGTTGATATTCTTTCAAGGCCTATTATTAGTGCTTCAGTTATTCTTAAGCATAGTCCTATCATGCATGAGAGTTATGTTGAGAAATATGCTTTAGATGTTGATTTTAAAGAAGTATATGCGACTTTGTGTCATTCTAACCATGTTGAGAAATTGGATTACCATGTGCATGATAATCTTTTGTGTCATCTTGGCAAGCTATGTATTCCACAGGGTGAAAGAATCAACATAATAAGAGAAGCCCATTCTTCTCTTATTGCTGGTCACTTTGGTGTAGGCAAGACGGTGGCTAATTTGAAAAGGTACAACTATTGGCCTAAAATGAATGAAAGTGTTTCAAGGTATGTTCGAGGATGTTCGTTATGTGCCACAAGCAAACCTAGCAACAGAAAGTTGGGTTTGTATACTCCACTTCCGGTTCCTTCTCGTCCTTGGGAAAGTATGTCTATGGACTTTGTAGGAGGTCTACCTATGTCTAAAATAAATCATGATTATCTTTATGTTGTGGTTGATCGATTTAGAAAAATGTGTATTTTGATGCCTTGTAATAAGTAGGTTACAGCTGAGAAAATGGCACAAATGTTCTTTCAGCATGTTTGGATACATTTTGGATTGCCTAAATCCATTATTTCTGATCAAGATTCTCGATTTATTGGGAACTTTGGGTCGAGTTTATGGGCACTCCTGGACACCAAACTGAAAAAGAGCACAACTTTTCATCCACAAACCGATGGTCAGACAGAAGTGGTAAATAGAACAGTGGTGCATCTTCTTCGTGGTTATTGCAACAAGCATCCTAAACTTTGGGATGAGCATTTACACAACATTCAACATGCTTACAACTGGGCTAATCACTCCTCAACTCAAACATCGCCATTTGAAGCATGTTTTGGCTATTTGCCCAAATATCCTTTAGATTTTATCTTTGGGAAAGATATTGCTATTGATGGTCAATATGAAATTGATAGGGCAGAGAAGTTCATTGAACAAATTCTGTCAATACATCAAATGGTACAAGAGTAGTTGGAAAAGAGTCAAGCCAAGTACAAGACAAGACATGAAAAGCATCATGTTGATCACAGTTTCCAAGTTGGAGATGAAGTTTGGCTTTACATTAGTAAGGAGAGGCTTAAAGGAGAAGGTAAAAAACTAAAACCAAATAGATATGGTCCTTTCAATATTCTTGACAAGATTGGTAACAATTCCTTCCGTTTGGATTTACCTCCTTATATGCAAATGTATGCAGTTGTTAATGTTGAGAATTTGAAATTGTATGAGCCTCCTTTGATTGATTATCAAGGAGAACATGTTCAGATTCCTTCTATAGATGATTTCTCCCCAGAATATCTTACAAAACTGCATGAAGACACAATCCTTAACAGGAGAATGAGAACTTCAAAACGAGGAAATGTGGAATATCTTCGAATTGGTCTTAAAGGCACAAATCCAAGCAAATCCAAGTGGATTGAGATTGGAAAGGTGAGGGAACTATACCCTCATCTTCAGATCAACTGAAAATAGTCTTTTGGAGGTCCAAAATCTTTCCAATGGGGAGGTGTGATCCAGGGGATCAAATTTTGCTCAAAATTCAAAGTGCTCGAAATCGCTTCAAATTGAATGGGTGTGTAGGCCTTGTCATCACGAACCCAACGCAACTTGTTTGGGTTCAAATGGACGTCAGATGAGTGAGATGTCGCGTTCTGTTCAAATCGTCAAACAGGCAAAAAAAATGTGTTGACTGTACAATCCGTACGGATGCTGACGTGGTAGGGTTGTACGACACGTGGCAGAAGCTGAGTTGGCAGGGCCGTATGACACATGGCAGGTGTTGGTTGGCAGTCGTGTGGATGAATTGGCATCCGACACGTGGCATGTTTGTGGCGAATAGATTGGTGACATGTGGCCCAAGCAAGGGATGCCATGTGTCACCGGGGCATTGGATAAAACTTGTGAAGTTGGCAGGACTCGACCCCACGACCTCTGGGCAGGGGAAGAGCTTTGGGAAGGGTCACCCAACCGGTGCGCCCACCATTGGTTCTTAATATATGAATGGTTTAAAAATTATTTGAATTGAATTAAGTGTTGAGTTGGGCGCGGTCCAGGCCGGGGCTAAGCCCCGACCCCCGGTCACATAAACCACAATATAACCACCTACCAGTGTGCATTTTCAAATGAATTCAGGCCCACGCGCTTGGCCACTTGGTGCGTTTCCATAAGTTTAAACCTTGGCCCTTTGTTATGTGTGGGTGCGGTCACATAGTAAGCCACATGCCCAGTGGCTTGGCGGTTAGGGGCTAGGCGCGCCCTAACCATCCTACAGTTCGCACAATTTTGCGGTTGCGCCCAGTGCTAGGTTTTAGCACAAATATGAGCGCAGAGGCTAGGTTGAGGACGTAGAGGTGCATTTTGGCGATTCAGAGACAGCAAGTTTGAAGGGGAACTTCCAAGAAGCCTATCTTCTTCAATTTTTGGCCAAACCAGGTGTCGAAAAAGCCCAACTAGGGGTTTTTGGACGTTCTGAAGCCATTGGAGCCATCTATTTGGCATTTTGAGCATTGTAAAGCACATATTTTATCACTTTGAGCAAATAATATAAAAGATCCATTGGAAGTTGGACCAGGAGATGTAGCCTAAGAGAGGGGTGAACTCCTTTATCATTTGTTGTGTTATGTGTTTTTTGTTCACTGTTATTTGTTGCTTATTATATGCATCTTGAATGTGTAATTTCTATAAAAGTTTTGTTTGCAAATTGATCCTTTTGCATAAGAACACTTGAATTAAAACTTGCAAATATTTTCAAGAATACAAGCATTTATCATTTACAGATCAGATGTGCTCTTCTTTATTCTTCGAATACACTATTACATCATCTAAATATACTACCACACACTTATTCATAAGTCCCCGAAATGCCACGTCCATGGCTCATTGAAAGGTTTCTCCTGCGTTAATTAAGACGAAAGGCATGCGCTTATAAGAGAAGGTTCCCCATTTGGTTCGGAAGGTAGCTTTTAATCGGTCTTCCTCTGAAACCAACACTTGGTTGTATCCTGAGAAACCGTCTAGCAGGGAGAAAATCTTCGAGCCCGACACGGTCTGCAGGAGTTGTTCCATCGGCGGGACGGGATAATTGTCCTTTTATGAAGCTCTGTTGAGGTTCCAAAAATCTACGCATAATCAGATTTCTCTTGACTTCTTCCTCACCAGAACAAGATTTGCTACCCAGGCAGAATGCCTAACTTGGAAAATTATCTTCGCATCTAAAATATTCCCTAACTCTTGATACATAAGAGGTTCTGTGGATGGGAGATACTTTCAAATATTTTGTTGGAAAGGTTTCATTTCAGGTTTCAATGGGATAGTGTGTTGAATAATGCGAGTGTCATACGTTTTTAAATCCTTATAGGACCATGCGAAAACATTCTGGTATTGTCTAAATAATATAAGGTAGGCCTTCCTCTCTTCTCTAGATATAGTTTTTCCAATATTTACATTCTTTGAGTTCTATGGAGTCCCAAGATTCACAGTTTCATGGAGGGGGCAAGAGCTACTAGTCTTCGTGTTTTTGGGTCCTTTAAAGCAATCCTTTAGATCAAACAAACTCTCTAAATTGGCTATCCCCTTCGAGATTATGTGAGCTTTCAACTTTCCAACATCTTGTCATGTTTGGTGGTTAGTTTCAGTTGTCTGCTCTCGGAATTCTTCATCATCTATGGCTAGGTCTTTGAAATTGTCTTGGTTGGTCAAGAAGTTTATGATTTTCTTGTCACCTTCAAAGACTTTCCAATTGGAAATATTGTTCAGCACCAACGATTTGTAGAGAAGTTCTACAGTGAAACAGGAGGCTTCATAATCTTCCAAAGGCAAGAGTCTAGAAGCAGTTGTGGCTAGGGATTCGCCAAGGATATTCTTTTCTCTAGGGATTGCGGTGATATTGAAAGCCTCAAAGCATTCTATTAGCCTATGCACCTCCTACTGGTAGTTCTTAATATGAGGTGAATTGCAATGTATGGTATTTCTCACTTGTCTAACAATAATTTCATAATCTCCGAAGACTTTTAATTCCTTGATACCCAAATCTATGGCTTTCTTTAACCCTTGTATTAGATCTTCATACTCACTTGTATTGTTGGTACACTTGAATTATAGTCTACAGGACAGGAAGTGACATTTACCCTTCTGATCGATGAGTATTGACTCGGCTCCTGACCTTTCTTGTGATTTAGATCCATCAAAATAGAGGGTCCAAATTTGTGAATGATAATTTCCCCTCTCTCTCTCTTCGCCCGTGTTCTACTCTTCGACCTCTTCCTCCACAAGTCCTAGCATGGGGTTTTGACATAAGAGAGAATATTCTATCGACATCATGGATTCTTCTTGAAAGATTATTTCAGAATTTTGAGTAAGCGGAACATTGGACAGGAGAGGAGCAAAGTTTCCGAAGTGAGAATCACAAGAATAGTTTCCCAATATGGGGAAGTCAGTAGAGGCTGGTTCATTCGAGGTTTCCATATCAGTGACCGTATGTTTCAGATATCTTTCCCTATCGATTATGATCATGTTCTTGTATCCCTTCAGTGGTAGCCAAAGGTGTGCCTAGTTGGTACTGAAATCTTCATTCATCTTTTCAGACCAATCTCGTCTCAACAATAGCCCATATGCCTTAGGTATATCCACCACAATGATGTCAATCACCTACACGAAATTAGGATGCATCGCTATCCTTATCATCACATCTTTGAGATCTCCCATGACCTTGACCTGGCTTCTGTCTAATTTTATGACATGTTTATCACTTTTGAGAGGGACAACACCTAATTTATTACACATGGCCAAGGGCATGACATTAGAGGACACCCCCGAATCGACCAAAAAATTGTGAAGATTCATGTTGAAGACTTCAAACGTCAAAAGGAAGGGTGGTACAAAAGGCCTTTCTTTCCTACCTTCCGAGTAGGTGTTTAAAGTTGGTTTTCTTGCCAGATCTGTTGGGGGAAGAATCTTGTTCTGACTATCATCGTTGGTTGGGTTTCCTACCGAATTTAGACCTTGCAATAGGAAGTCTTTCTACTGAGGAATTATGCATACGTCTATAACTGATATATTAGATTTCAAATTCTTCAAATCTTCGACTATGTTATACTCTAGTTTAGGATAATCTTGGGTGTGGATGCTTGTAGGATTTTTACCGGGGGCGAAAGGAATTTTTGGGCGGTCAGGAGTTAACTTAATTTGCAGGGCCCAGGTGGCGTCGGCATCTTTCGACCCAGGTTGGCCCTTACTATGTATCTGTACTGCTGATACTTCTAGGAAGAGGACGAGGTGGAGGTATGGGTCGAGGTAGAAGTCAGATTATTTTTTATAGTTGTGCACAACCTGGACATTTGGCAAGGGATTGTCAGAACCCTTGTACTACTTGCAACTACTGTAACTCATTTGATCATGTCATCTAATAGTGTCTAGTATTGTTAGTCAAACTCCAGGAGAGATGAGGAGGAAAGAAACAAGTACAATTAATATCAGTAGAACCTCGTGGTGAGGACCCTAGAGTCATTGTTATTACTAGATGACGCATCGTTATAGGAGAAGTCAGGGTAACTCCAGGAAAGACTGCAGAAGGATCAAGGATCAAAAGAGCTGCAGAGAAGGCATAGTTGTTTGATCCAAGGATAGAGAGGCATACTTTTGAAGAAGAAAGGAAATAATTTGTAGAAGGATAAGCTTCTTCATCTAAGTCATAACCAGAAGTAAGGGAATGTGAAATGCCACCAACATTTGATCAGTCTGTCATAGCTAGACAAGGGAAATATGTAAGCAAGCTCATGGACTTCTTATACACTTGTATCAATTTGATTAAAGATGAAAAAGTTGTGCAAGAATTACAAAACTTAGTAAGACAGTATGAAATTGGAAGAATAGACCCTATGCTGAGTAGAGTTGTGAATCAAGTATCAAGGAAAAGAAGGACAAACAAGGAATTACACCTTAGTTCTTACATTGGAGACTACAACGTGGACTATGTGGTCCTCGACTTGGGATCAAAAGTAAATGTTATGATGAAGCAGAATTGGTCACTGATGGGATAACCTAGATTGATTTACTCTCCTATCAGGCTCAGGATGGCTAATCAGCAGGTGGTGAGCCCCTTTGGAATACTAGAGAATGTCCCTGTAGACGTCGGTGGGGTAAGGAAATTTGCAGACTTCGAAGTAATTGAGATTGTTGATGATAGCTTCCCTTATCCTGCGCTTTTAGGAATTGATTGGGCTTTCAATAATTCGATTTTTTTTTACCTAAAGAAGAGAAGAATGACATTCGAATGGAATGGCCTTAAATTCATTGCACCTATGGACCCAGATGAAGGTTGTAGATACACAGAACCTATCAAGGAAGATGACCATGCATATTAACTAGAGAACATCTATAAACTGACAACAAGACAACATGATTACATTAACCTTACAGCAAATGGAAATCTCAGCTGGAGAAGTGAAAGTGCATGTTCATTAGATTCAGAAGAGGCATTGGAAAATTGGCAGAACAAAATGTACAAAGTCTCCACACGGTGGTGTGTCAGATTGACCAGAGTAGTTCACTGGATTGACACAGAAGTAAGTAATATTCCTACATTTGATGACCTGAATCATTTAGAGACATTTCTAGTTGAATTTGAAAAACTTGTATAGGTACAATAGAGGATGTTGGTATTGGATGCAGCCTTGAAAGCAACACCAGCTAGATGGTGGGGAGCACACAAGAAGAGCATCACGAAGCGGACACAATGTCATGCATTATTGATAGTTCACTTTTTAGACCAAGCTAAAGGATGCAAAGTTCATTACACGGGCCACAGTTGTCCTAAGGACCACATGAGAAGTTGTGAGGAGGCCTAGAGCAACATTCCTAAATAAAAGTGGGTGCATAAGTTCATAAACACTTTGGATACTACGCTTATCAACTGGTATCTTCAAGTAGAATTGTGCCTCATCACTACATATTGGTATGGAATGACTCAGAAATTTATAGCTACATTTTTATTTGAAATTCAATACCCTATAGTAGATCAAGCTCTACAAATTGTGAGGAAAAAGGTCCTTGAAGAGGCACCTAACCCGCCTTTTGCCCAAGAAGAAGATGAATGGACTGCGCCTCTTCATCAGTTATAGGATTGCTACAATATTAATTCCGATGAGGATGATGACCCAAGAGATGTAAAAATTGCAGAAACTGAAGGTCACAGAGACATAGAAGGACCATGGATCGAACTACCTTTTATTGGACAGTCCATTAAAATTAAGAAGGTTAATATTGGAACAGAGCAAACACCTAAGTTAGCAAATGTTGAAGACTATTGGGATGATGCTACTATTAGCAAGATCATAGAAATATTACATGAATACCTGGATTTATTTCCATCTAAGTTCACATACATGAAGGGCATTAAAGGGACCATGGTAGAAATGAAGATCCCCTTGAGATCAGATGCAAGACCTATCAAACAGAGACCCTATAGACTGAATCCCAAATACAAGTAGAAAGTTAAGATTGAATTGGATAGAATGTTGGAAGCAGGAATCATAGAACCTGTTGAAGAATTTGAATGGATTAGCCCTATGGTGGTCCAAGATAAGAAGTCAGGTGAAATTAGAATTTATGTAGATCTCAGGAAGTTGAATGATGCATGTCTACATGACCCCTTTCCTACACCGTTTACTGACGAAGTTCTAGATAATGTAAGAGGATAGGAGGTCTACGCATTCATAGATGGATTTGCAGGTTATCACCAGACATAATCACCAAGGAAGATCAACATAAGACCACCTTTTCCACAGAATGGGGTCCATTCCAATACACTGTGGTGCCTTTTGTCTTGAAGAATGCACCAACCATATTTTCCAGGGTGGTGGTCAAAGCATTTAAGGACTTTTTACACAAGTTCTTGGAAGCATATTTTGATGATTGGATTGTCTTTAGCCTACTGAAAAATCATATTGAATGTTTGAGATTGATGTTAGATAAGTGTAAGCAATGTGAGATTGCCCCAAATTTGAAAAAATGCATTTTATTTTCACCCTTTGGAGTGTTGCTCGGGCACATTGTGTGTAAGAAGGGGTTGTTGATGGATCCTTCCAATATTGCCATCATTATTGATCTACCTCCTCCTACTTCGGTTAGACAATTGTGCACTACATTGGGGCACACTGGATACTATATGAAGTTCATTAAGGGTTATGCACAAATAACAACACCTATGGAGAAGCTATTAAAGAAAGATAGTAAGTTCCAATGGACAAAAGAATGCCAACCGAGCTTCGACACACTAAAGAAAAAAATGGTTACTACACCAATCTTGGTTTTTCCAGATTGGAGCAAGGATTTCAATGTTCATGTCGATGCTTCATCCATTGCATTAGGAGAAGTTTTAGCATATCCGGGTGCAGGAGACATTGACCACCCCATATCCTTCGCAAGAAGGAAGCTTTCTACAACTGAAAGGAACTATACTACGACTGAAATAGAAGGCTTAGTTATGGTATATGCACTGCAAAAGTTTAGACATTATTTGTTGGGAGGACATTTTAAGATGTTCATTAATCATTCTGCATTAAAATACTTAGTCAACAAGCCAGTGTTGGGGGGAAGAATATGAAAATGGCTACTACTATTCTAGGAGTATGACTTTTAGATTGTGTTCAAGCCAAGAAGAATGAATAAAGGACCTGACCACTTATCCAGGTTAGAAGATGGATAGGAACCTACGAGTTTGGAGGATACAATACTAGATGCACAGTTGTTGGCCATCAGAAATTTCAATGATCACTTCACCGATATAGTTCAGTTCCTGGCCACAGGAATGGCACCTCGTGAGTATATAGTCATTCAAAAAAAACAGTTGGTAGTACACGCAGCTGACTTTAAACTTATAGTAGGACAGTTGTATAATATGGGACTAGATAAGATCCTAAGGAGATGTGTTATGGAGGCAGAAAGACCATTGATTTTGGCAGAATCACATGAAGGCATCGCATGAGGACACTATGCAGGGAAAGAAACAGTGCAGAAGGTTCTCAAAGTTGGCCTCTGGTGGCCTACTTTACATAAGGATGCTAAGGAATACTACAGAGTTTGTGATGTATGTCAAAGAGTAGGGAAGCCTTCTAGAAGGGATGAAATGTCTTTGGCACCACAATTAACATTACAAGTATTTGATAAATGGGATATTGACTTTGTGGTACCTATTAACCCGCCAAGAAAGCACACGGGAGTGAGATATATTATCACTGCGACATAGTACTTGACCAGATGGGCAGAAGCAAGAGAAGTTAAGGATTGTAGTGCAGCCACAACTGCACAGTTCATCTTTGAGGATATTATAACCAGATTTAGATGCCTGAAGATCCTCATGAGTGATCAAGGCACACACTTCATCAACAAAACTATTGAAGCCTTGACTTAGGAATTTGAAGTTCACCATCATAAGAGTACACCATACCACCCAAGGGAGAATGGTACAGTCGAAGCCTTCAATAATATCTTGGAGAAAACGCTGACTAAGATTTGCAGTGTTAACATAGATGATTGGGATTTAATAATTCCAGCAGTATTATGGGCTTATAGAACTACTTGCAAGAATTTAACAACGCAGACACCATTTAAGTTGGTATATGGCTTGGAAGCAGTAGTACCTATGGAGTACTTGGTTCCTAGTTTAATAATTGTAGCATTTACAGGTATGGATGACATCGGTGTTGTTCAAGATAGGCTTGCCCAATTGCTAGAACTGGAGGAAGACAGGTTCATTGCAGGATTTCATCAACAGGTACAGAAAGAAAGAGAGAAGGCTTACCATGACAGACATATCAAGAGGAAAGCCTTTACGTAAGGATATTTGGAACTATTATATGACAGTAAGTTCATGAAGCATCCAGGGAAGTTTAGGACACATTGGATTGGGCCATTTGAGGTTTCCTATATTACAGAAGGAGGAGTTGCCCAGTTGAATACCCTTAATGGAGAATGGAAAGAAGGTTTGGTAAATGGGAGTCGATTGAAATTGTATTATGACAACCAGTTGCCTCACATCTCTCAGTAAAAGAAAATGAAGAAGGATATAGGTGCAAGGTCTAGTTGAAACTGGTTATCAAACACAGAAAAGATATTTTGCACATGATAGGGAAGGATAGAGCAGAAAGCACTAGTTGTTGCACACAATCTGCATTCAAAGTGATACAGAAGGTTTAGTCTTGCAGTGACTCGGGACGAGTCACATGTGAGTTTTGGGGGCATGTTGGCCCTTGGTTATGTAAGAAAGAGAATACTGAGGAAGAAAGGTGAAGTCCGAACTATGCAGAAGGTACATAAATCAAGGAAGGGTCGAATTGGTTAAAGAAGGAGAAAAGAAGGAGAGAAGTAAAGGAAAAGCTAGTCGTTGGAAGAGAAGATCAAGGAAGATAAAGAATCAAAGAATATGGATCGTGGACAACTCAGCAAGTGGAAAAATATATCAACGAGTGATTTGGAGCACCTCGTGAAAAAGGAGGAAGAATAGGCTGACGAAGCCCTGAAAATGCAAGTCAAGTGGACCTAGGGTTTTGGATCTAGGGTTTTGACACCTAGACTTTGGTCGTGTAATGTATAAATAAAGTTCTAGAAGACCTGGGAGGGTTCATTCTAAGTTGGTTCTAGTTCGCATGTTGTTCATTGTTGGTTATGATTATTGTTGTTGAGAGCAATATTGAGACTGTATTGTAAGATCTTCAGCTGGGTGTGAAGATCAACCCTGCAATTAGGTGTGCAGGGAGGGGAGATAAAGAGAGAAAGCCAAAGAAATATCTGCAGCTAAGTGCGTAGATAGAACTATATGTTTTCATATAATAAATCAAGGAACATAGTTCTGTGGGAATAGCCCTAGAGAGAGGGTGAACCACATATATCTTATTGTCTTTATGGTTGATGTTGTGTTATTTTTTATCTGTTATACTATTTCTACATTAGTGTGTTAGATCAGAGATATAACTTTGCGAAGAAAGCATAAAAGTGGTAAAGAATATCTAGATTGTTGTGTGTTTTTTCCCTAGATCCACTTTTCATTTCCTCTGGTTGTAGACTCCTGGGTCCTGCAACCCCCTATTGCTACTTCGGGTGAGACTGCATCTGCTTCACAGGTGTTGCTGAAAGGGCCAGTAGTTAGGGTTTGTTGGTGCGATGTTAAAGTTTAACCCTGGGTCTGCTCATGTGTCAACAGATGCTACCCCTAAGATTATCATCCCACTTTCGAGACAAGAGCATTCACCAAGAATATAAGACATCAATGACAACCACATCCATTACCAAAGAGATATTTGGATAGACTACCAAGCCTACTTGAAGATATTTAATAAAACCACATACTTTGACTTCTCTAGAGTCCATAACACATATATTCTTATAAGGTTGGGAATATTTTAAACCCAAATGATTCATCATTGTAAGAGACATTACATTGGTTGGAGCTCCAAAGTCCAACATACAATTATGCAACATCAAATCACCCACTACTAAAGATATGAATAATGACTAGTGATCTAGATTTTCTTTTCCTTCCATGTTCATGGTTTGAAGAATAACTGGGGAATCTTAATTCTCGTCCGCAAAATGGGTTGTATGAATTTTTAATTCCAGTACCAAAGATTCTTCAATCTTACTTTTCACAAAAGGAATCTTTGCTAACTCAACAAGAGGGATGGGAATCTTGGCATTTCCCATCCAACCTATTACATCCAACTTGAAACCAAAAGGATTTTATGTTGAAGGATCACTCTGAGGTGTCTCCACAACTGGCCTTGTATGTTGATTATTTCTTTCAGGAGTCCCCAAAGGACCTATTTGTTGATCTGATTGTGGAGAGATACCTTTTTTTTCTTCAATAGGTTAAACATTTGAATATGTTTTTGTACATCTGATTTATTTCCTCTAGAGAAGATATTTTCCCAAGCAACTTGATTACACTTTCAGCTTCAGTTGACTTATCCTTGACTTGTTGCATGCTCTTTGGGGACAAATGGAAATCATAACAACATGTTTTTCCTATATATAAATTGGATATATGTGACCCAAGAGGAGGGGGAGAGCACTCTTCATGACTATGATTCAATTTTGTGAATTGTAAGCAACTGTAGACTAAGAGTTTTTTATGAGTATATATCTAAATACAAAATTTCCTTTCTGATTTTTTTATCAGACTTCCATTACCTTTCATTTCCTTTCTATATATGTGGATAAATTGAAATATTCATAGTGTCTATAATTTATTTAATGATTAAGAGATGTCATTATTTTGTTGCATTAGTGGATTTAGATCCCACATATATTTACTATTGTAATTGACCATTTAGATATGTTTTTAGTGTATCTGAGTCTGTCGATATAGTAGTGTTCTCTTTTCAATATCAGTTTTACTTCATCTGATCTATTAAGAGAGGAATTTGTTTGTTTGAATGTGTTCATCATAGTCTTGGCTTAGTGAGGCTTAATGGTTCATAGATTGACCCACCCTACAAATTATTTCATCCAACCAAATAGTTTATGTTACCAAGCTCATTCCCTTTACAGTCAGGGAAATAATTTTGGAGTGATAACAAATTGACGCCATTGTCGGGGAGCAAAAGTGAAGCTAGTTTCCTTGGGAGAACGACACAGATATGACTTTTGATGGCAGACAAGGGAAGGACACATAAATTAACTGTAACAATCTGTCTGGAGTCTCCACGATTAAGAATCCACTGGGGAGAATCAGGTTGACAGAAAGATGAAAGAGCATAAGGGAAAATCCAGGGATTAGTTTATGAGCCTTATTCATGAGCTGTTGTTGTTCTTTATCAACTCATTTTTACTTTCCCCTTCACGTATTAAAAGGATAATCTTGTGTCTTGTATATTCGGATGATCATAAATCTTCTTTTATATATCCATCTTTAAAAGAAGAAGATATGCATATTGCTTGTATTGTAGATGTTGATTCAGTATTTTCACCTAAGCCTGTTCATAAAGATTATCTTTGTATTCAAATAACTCCTGACTTTGATCAGCCATGTGACCTTACGAAGGTCAAAACTGATTCAAAACCTAACCAGATTTCATCACCTTTTGCCATTATTGTTGAGCCTTGTCATCATCTTGTTTATCCTCATGATTATCCCACTGCTTTTCAAACTAAAATAAGAATGAAGATGTTCAATCCTTTAAGGCTTCCATATCTCCTTCATCCTTATCCTTTTGACTACCTTGAGTATCTTCCCCGGTTTTCTGGAGAGGATCATTTCACAGCTAAGAGGCATTTGGGAGCCTTTGAAAATTTTGTTGATCAATTCGAGGTTATTCACGATGATGTTATTATGAGTTTGTTCTCAAAAAATTTGTTCAGAGATGTTGTAGTATGGTTTAATAATTTGAGAGTTGATTCCATTGGCTCTTGGATCGAGTTGTCTAATGTTTTTTCAAAGCAGTGGGGTGAAAACAAATATTTTGATTTATACCTCACTGATTTTTATGCCTTGAGAATAGAGGAGGAAGAAGCTTTGTCTATATTCAACAGAAGATTTTATAACATTTATCATAGCATGCCCTTGGAGATCCGGCCTACTGAGATCTCTGCCATGGTATACTATGTTATGGCGCACCATTCAGAGCTTGTCCTTCTCCTATTAGAAAGGAATTCTTCGTCATTAGCATGTTTATTTGAAGATGCCCAAGAAATTGAGGAGAACATACGTGCTTCCAAGAGAGTTCGAGATCTAGTTTACTTTGAAGATATGCATGCACGCGAGAAAGGAAACTGTCAGTATGTTTCAGATTTTGAGCAAGAAGATAGTGAGTATAAAGTAGATCTTGAACAACAGTAAGAGTGTGAGTATATGTCAGATTGGAAATCAGATTCTCCAGTGTTTGCAGATGTTCCTATGGACGGTTATGCATGGAAATTTAATGATCAGTTTTGAAACCATTTTGATCATGAGGTAACTGATGATTGCCTAGGTAATTACATGTTTCTAGTTGATAATGATCAATATGATTTAAACCCTGTTTTATCATCATCTTGTGATTATGATTTTGAAGAGAGAGGTGTTGCTACTAATGATCAAGATTTTATCACAAGAGAACTAGAAATTCATCTGTTTAAAATAAGAGAGGCATTCATCGATCAATATGTTTCTGATCTTGGTTTCAAGGATCCATTTGAACCCTTGATGGAGTCATATATTTCATATAACTTGAAAGTTTCAGATTTTATTTACTTATCAGTGCTTCTGGGTGAGTATTGTTTCCTAAAGGAGTTTTTATCATTTTTGTTACATTTCAGAGATCATCTATTGATCAGTGGTATGGACAATATATTTTCAGTTTTGAAGTTACTTGAGTGGATATTATGGAAGTTTTCTTTTACCTGATCAAATTGTACATTTGGTTAGAGGTAGGGTATTGTAGGAAATAAGCTTGTTTCTGAGCATTTCCTTTTTGTCAGTTTTGCAGAAGAGATAACAGTTAGTTTGATTGAATAAATGGCCAGATTTGAATTTTTTCAGAGAAGTTGCACAGTTGACTCCATACCCCAATGGAAAAGGCACATGGTTTGTCAAGTTCTTGGAGCCTTGCAGGGAGGTATCCATCCCAGTTGGAGCCAGATGTTAACGCTCAAATTGTGCATGTTAGCACTCAAAATGTGCTCTTAAATGTTTTAAGCAACTTCATCATTTCATGATTGATTTGTCAATTTCCTAGATCTTTTGCTAATTTTCATAATCTTCAAATGCCTTATCGAGCCTTGACAACCTTGATTTGATCACTTTCACCTAATATTATGTTGACTCTGCCTTCTGAACTATATTCTAAAAGACTTGTTATTATTGCCTAAAACCTTAGTCTTATGCCTCTTTATATTTTCAAAAAAAATAAATATATTTTTATTTTGCAAATTTTACCAAATAAAATTGTGTGCGCACGAGTGTTAATTACTATCTTAAGCCAAATCACCGATCATAATTCGAGTTAAGAATCTCTACATGTTGCAGGTAGCTGGTTGTGGTGCCATGATAGGCAAGGAAGAAACAGTGGTGAGCCGATATGATGGCGAATTATGGCACAAGAGATTAGGCCATCTTCATCATGGAGCCTTGAACATCATGCAACAAATATCTACTGGACTTCCAAGGGGAACACTTGCTCAGTCAGATTAGTGCAAGGGGTGCACCCTGGGGAAGTATGTAAATTCCACCTTTCATGAAAAGGAGAACCGTGCTACGGTAATCCTTGAGAGAGTTCACACGGACGTGTGTGGACCATTCTCGGTTGCTTCAAAAACAAAACACAGGTATTATGTTATTTTTGTTGATGACTTTTCTCATAAATGTTGGATATTCTTCATGCAGAAGAAGGATAAAAAATTCTCAAAGTTCTGTGAGTTTAAAGCATTGGTGGAGAAAGAGTCGGGGAAGCAAGTGAAGGCTCTAAGGAGCGATAATGGTGGAGAATACATCTCTAACGAAT
>ML805329.1:493284-509052 GCA_009831015.1 Picea engelmannii
CTTGCAAAGGAGTTTGAGATGAAGGATTTGGGCCTTCTTCATTATTTCCTTGGTTTGGAAATATGGTAGCGAGATGGTGAACTTTTTGTGTCTCAAGGAAAGTATACAAGAGAGATACTGGGTAAGTTTCACATGGAGGGTTGAAAACCCATGGATACTCCTCTTCTAGGATACTAGAGGAAAGAGGATGCTACTTCTAGAGAGGTAGTGGATGCTACTGTCTATCGACAGTTAGTAGGTTTGCTAATGTATTTAGTGAATACGAGGTCAGGCATTTTCTATGCAGTTAACCAGCTAAGTCAAGCGATGGTTAAGACTACCAAACTCTTTTGGAAGGCAGGGAAGCATGTCCTGAGATATATGAAGGGCACATCTAAGTATGGATTATGGTATAGAAAGACGGATGAGGTGAAGTTGCATGGCTTCACAAATGCAGATTGGGCAGGCAGCCCAACGGACAGAAAGAGCATATCAGGAGGGATCTTTAGTATCGGGTCTACAGTTGTTTCTTGGTATAACAGGAAACAGAGATCAGTGGCACTTAGTTCAGCGGAAGCGGAATACATGGCAGCGAGCCAAGCTGCATGTGAGGCTATCTGGATGAGGAAGATCTTGGTTGGTTTGTTTGATTCTCACTTAGATTTGACAGTGATTTATTGTGATAATCAGAGTTGCATTAAACTCTCGATTAATCCTGTGTTTCATGACAGATCTAAGCATATAGATATCTGGTATCATCATCTCAGAGATTGTGTGCAGCGGAATATAATGTTTCTTCAATACATTCCTATGGAAGATGAGGATGCGGACATTCTGACGAAGGTGCTCACCAGGAGCAAATTCGAATATCATAGAGACAGGATTGGGGTGAAGGATAATCCCTTTCTTGCTGAGAGGGAGTGTTGAAAAGTCAACAAGAAACATGTGTCTAATTTAGTTTTCCCTTAATTAAATTAGACAATAAATATTAATCTATTATCTCATTCATAACTGAGTGATTTGGAATTGTAACAGAATTATAAGTGTAGTTAAGTGAGTTAAGATTAGTTGTATTAGTGTGAGTTCAGTGAATTAATTATTCATTAATTCACAATCAGTCAACTCGCATGCAACTGAAGATTCGCCATGGTTAACTACATGCATGTTAGTTCCAATGGACACCAGTTGAGATAACAGGTGAAAGGGACAGTTTGGCTATCAGTTGTGATTTGTTCACACATGCAGTGGATATGATTATGAGCATGTGCAAACGAGGCAATTGCATTCATTCGATTCATTGTGAGAATTCGAATTGCAGAGATTGTGCAGAGGAGGCAGGCTGTCTGGACATGGAAATTGGTGCATGTATTTGTTGATTTGTGTATGGCAGTGTGAGACGATTGTATTGTACTGAGAGCTCTTGGATTAGAGTTTTGTATGAGATTGTTTCATGATTCATGATATACATAATATATGATAGTGGGGTTTTTAGCTTTACGCTTTCCCGATAAAACTTCTGAGTTGTGTGTTATTGATATTTCACTTTGTGCATTGTGGTTGTGATCGTGGTTTAAATTGCTTCCGCAAAAGTAATAGTAGAAGCGATTATGTATTTAACAATAGCGGAACTTGTTATATAAGGAGAATCACAGGAATACATTAATTTGTATCAAAATTTCTACAAATCCATCTAGTCATCGTAGACCCACATTTGCATAACAAATTAATTGTCAATTCTTGATACCATCCAAAACTATTTGTGTTCTTTATTCTTTTTAAAAACACAAAAAAATGAAATATATAAAAAAATTTCATACCTATATCACCGTAGGTGGAACCTGTTGGTGGGGGCATATCTGGATCTCCTCTATGGTTGATCCCATCATAAGGGTAGTCGTCTATGGTTATCACCTGTCGACGCCACCAAAAGAAGAACTCATCGTTGTCAGGATTTGGTACCCTACCACCTCCTAACCACCTCATCACCTCGATCCATCATGACATGGTTGGATCGCGTGGTCTGCCTGGAATGATCTCCACTCTAGGGCTCAAACTTGGAACCCACTCAAAGAAAAAAATACATAAGATAGATGTGAACCCGAATTTTATTTTCCTCCCCTGTTTGCAATCTGTTAACTGTCTCTTCATGTTAGCCAGTAGTGAGGTACACCAGTCGTAAATTGTGGGTTGCAAGCACTCCACTACATAAAAAATGAGTGGCCTTGATGCCTGGTGCAACGAGGTTGACCCCATGATTCATGTAAGTATAAGAACGATGATATTCAAACTCATGTTCTTGATCGCTCTGAAGGGGAGTTGAATCCCTACTTTTTATGTGCCTACAACACAATGGGTGGTAATGTAGTCCTCTATGTTCATACCACCCCAATCTCCCTGGGATTTGATATTCACCACCTGGCCCCGATGAGATAATCATGTGATGAAATAGATGTCCTCTACTTCAATCCTTAATGTTTTCTCATCGAGATTGAAGGCCTCAGTATTTGGATCCAAAACGTTTACTAGCATTTGAAGTAATCTCACTTGAGCCCTCATTCCTTTGAGAGCCCAAAACTTGTAAATCCCACATATTTTTAGGTAACGTTGGGCCCCCGCATCTCTTTCCACTACTACATCTACTTCATCATGCTCTCTCTCTCTCTCTCTCTCTCTCTCCATTCAAGTACCATCCTACAAAAGGAAAACCCTTTTTTGAGTCAAACTCTTTAAAAAAACTAGTTTGCGGACTTGTATGCTGGCTCTAATGTTAACAGTTGCATGTAGGGCCACATATATGCAAGAAAGATTTTATTTTCATGCGTACATGTTTCCATATACGCAACCCGATGAACTACAGCCCGTGTACACCCTAATTCATAATTTATGCACTTTAAAACTCAAAAAATGGGGACTAATTTGAAATTTTAAACCACTATAAATGAAGAGGAGGGAAATAGCACTTACTTGGTCCAGATGGTTGTCAATTCCTTCGCTCATATCTCCCGCAATCATCACTTGAATATCGTGGGAAAATTGGTCCAAAATGCACTATGTGGGTAAAAAATTCAAATGGTATGGTAAAATAGGTTATTTTTACTAATAGTAGAAAACGTTTACCCACTTTACATAGATTTTGCTATTTTTTTGACCTAGTGGCCTAATAGTACAGTGGAAGGAGTTGGTATTGGTGGTTTTATCCAGGGATTTTTGTGATTTATAGCGTCATTCCACCCGTTCGTGACTTCGGCAGGTATTTTCTTTGACCAACATATAGGATAGGCCATCACTCCATTTTGCATTTTTCCATTATCCTATGACTATGATACGTATGCCTTAGGTACAAAATTGTTATATACAAGTAATACATGAACTATGGGTCAGAAACAAACATTAATGGCACAAAACCCTTGTACTACTACTAGAAGTGTCATTATTGAATGGTAGAGGCTTACCAAACATGGGTGACCTAGTTAGAACCTGTGTGCCATCTAGTGCCCCTGCAGAGATTATTCCATAAGACTGGGAGTCCCTTATAGTTCCAATATGAATTTGTGTTCGAACCTCATAGTCTTACTCATAATCATTCTGACCTTTACCTATGGGACTCCCACTGAGTCTTGTTTAAGCTCTTTTCCAACTCTCTCAAAATCGAAAATATTGTTGAGTGAACTTGTCTCTTTCACACTTGTTAAATGGATTTGAAAGGACGTTTTTTGGTGTAAGTTTAACCCTTTTTTAGACCAAGTAGACTAATTTCAAAAAAGGAATACTCTAGTCACTAGTGGCTAGAAGAGTTCTACTCGATATTGTTTTATACTTTTTCGGGCCCAGGGGACTACATTTATGAAAAAGGACATTCTTTGGAGTTAAGTTGTAATTGCATATCATTCTCTTGATTATAATATTTATCCTATTATTGGTTCCCTCTTTGATATAGGTGGATATCAGTGTCCACCCACCTTTTCCAACTGGCTCAAAACAACTTTCTAGCAATTTTGATAATTTACTATTTTTAGCAGTTTTTCGGGTCCTGAACTTCCAGAGCCTTTTTGAGGCCCTAAACGACGTTTTTGAGATATGTTGCGGTTGTAAAATTTTGTCATGCAATTTTTTTCAACTATTATATTCCTCGGATAGATCTTTCCAACGGGCTATCATATTCCTAAAACGGAGATCGTATGCAAAAGTTACGACCCTGGGAAGTTGATGTACTAACTTAACCAAACGGGGCCCACATGGCTTTTGGCGCTTCATCTCCTAGGGTTAGGATTTTGGATGTTTATGTTTTTTTAAACTCCTGTTTATTGTAAAAAGGCCTTGAGAGACTCATTGTAATCATCTTCTTGCGAATGAGCACAACTGTCACATCTCTTCTCAGAGATAAGCCGCCACCATTCCAGCAAGCTTGTTTTCCGCTGCATTTTACAGTTTCAGTTTATTTCCTTATTGAATAGAAAACCAATTTTACTGTATCTTTGTTATTTTGTGTTAATCATCTGGTAATAATCTGTAGTCATTTCGTTCTGAACATAAAATCCGGATCAGTGGTATCAAAGCGGTCTGCTCCTTGTCGTCTTAATGCATGTCCCTAACGAGGTCGGAGTACAAAGATTTGGGTCTCGAGCTTGTTTCTCTTGAGGAAAAAAGCTCTCACACACCTAAGCGACCTCTCATGGAAGGAGAAAAGAAAGATGACAGGACAAGAGATCCTTTCAAACTATTGATTGAGGAAGCCCTCAGGCAACAGAGGAATGAGATGATGGATAATTTCATGCAAATCCTTTGACGACTACCAACAGGCGACGCATCTTATTCGAGCGAAGGCACCGCCCGCTTCAAGGTACAAATAAACTTCGATATTCCTATATTTGAAGGTCAGATAGACGCGGATGTTGTAGACAAGTGGTTGAATCTACTAAAAGGGTATTTCTTTGTCCATAACTTTTCGAATAGAGAAAAGATTACTTTTTTACTCCTCAAAGTCGTTCCCCATGTCAAAGATTGGTGGGAAACTTTCTTTGAGCAAAAGGAAACAGAGGAACCCTCATTATTTATAGTCACGGCCACCTGGGAATCATTCAGGGATGTTATTAAGGAACAATACTACCCTGTCGGAAGTTATGACGACTTGTATACCAAATGGACCACACTGCGGCAAGAAAGAGACCAAGCAGTGCCAGATTTCACAAATATCTTCCATACCTTGCGCACCAATCTGGGTATCAAAGATTCAGAGAGACATCTGGTGCTCAAGTATCGCGGTGCTCTACATAGATACATCCATATCGAAATGGAATTTATGGACATCTCATCCTTGGGTGCGGCGTATTGATATGTCGTCAAAATCGAGCAGAAGCTCAAACAAAGACGCGACAATTTGGGTCGGGGAACCCCTCACAACAAAATCCAGGAAAGGGCAGACCCAACCCACAAAACAAAGGACATAGCAAATATGGATAGTATCAGGACAACTAGTCCAAGCCAGAAGCAAAGAAGGACACCGGAAAGACAAAGAGAGATGCCGGGAAGTGGTGCGACTTCCATAAGAGCCCTTAGCATAACACTGTTGATTATCTCTCAAAGCAGACACTGGTGATCGAACTGAAAGCCTCTAAATCGGATGTGGGTTCTGACTCTGAGTCAGAACTAGAAAGGGGAATATGGATCATTGACGTAGAACCCAGTTCCACCGTTGCTACCACCAAGCTCCAACATGGTGAACCAGACGAGCCAGAAGAAGGAGAGCGCCTCTTCCATTCACAGATGTGGTTAAAAGGCACCCCACTACACTTCATCATTGATAGTGGTATCCAGAAGAACCTCATCTCAGTAGAGGTCTTCAAGCGGATGGCCCTACCGACAACACCGCACCCACAACCCTACACCATTGGATGGCTCCGCCAAGGAAGCGATCTATGAGTCACCCAACAATGTCGACTGTCGTACGGCATCAAACCCTTCAAAGACAAGGTATTGTGTGATGTTGCTCCTCTCAAAGTTTGTGATGTTATTTTGGGCCAACCTTATTTATGGAAACGTCATGTTGTATATGAGTCTAGGCCTAGTAGTGTTATTATTACTTTGAACAGAAAATTGTACAGGATACCCGAGGTTGTCCCACCTAGTGTTATTTCCTTGATCTCTGCTAAGTAATGTAGGGAGGTCATATTTCAGATGGGGAAGTTTGTCTTCTTCATGATTCACTCTCAGAATGAGAGAAAAATCATAGCCACATCTAGGGTCTCTGCGGCCGACCTCTCCACACAGCAGAAGCAAGTAGATAAGGTCATGGAAGAATACTTGGATATCTTCTCCTCACCTACTGGGGTACCTCTGCACTGTCAGGTCAAGCACCCCATCGATCTGACACCTGGTGCATCACTGCCCAATGGGCCAGTCTATCGCCACTCTCTGTTAGAGAATGAGGAGATCAAGCGACAGATCCAAGAATTGCTCCACAAGGGGCACATCCGTCCTAGCTCATCACCTTGCAGGAGCCCAATCGTGCTGGTACAAAAGAAAGATGGAACCTGGCGACTTTGCATTGATTATTGGGCTCTGAATAAAATCATAGTCAGAAACCAGTACCCTATTCCCCGAATCAACGACCTCCTTGATCAAATCATGGGGGAAAAATACTTCAGTAAGATTGATCTGAAGTCTGGATACCACCAGGTCTTGATAGAACAAACAGATGTATGGAAGGCCACCTTCAAGTCAAAGGAAGGCCTTTTTGAATGGTTTTTCATGCCCTTTGGTCTGACAAATGCTCCAGCCACTTTCATGAGGATGATGGACAATATCCTGCAACCATTCACGAATACTTTTGTAGTGGTGTATCTTGATGACATTCTCATTTACAGCAAGACTTGGGTCGAACACTTGTAGTATATTCAATAAGTTTTGCACACCCTGCGACAGAACAAGCTATACGCCAACTTGGAAAACTGCTCCTTCATCATGGACAGGGTACATTACTTAGGCTACATCATTGATCAACATGGCGTACATGTGGATCTAGCCAAGATCCAAGTCATCTGTGACTAGCCAGTCCCAAACACACTCACTGAGCTTCGGAGCTTCTTGGGCCTTGCCAATTTCTACTGTAAGTTAGTGTTGGAATTCTGCCATATTGCATGGGCCCTCAGTCAAATAACCAGGGGTGGTGGTAAGGAAAAATTTGCGTGGGGCCGGCCCCAAAAACAAGTGTTCGATGATTTTAAGTAGTGCTTGTGCTCAGCCCTAGTACTTTCACTACCAGACCTACAGCAACCCTTTGAGATTGAGACCGATGCTTCACACTATGCTATGGGTGTCGTTCTCACGCAGCACAGCCACCCTGTGGCCTATCATAGTGCGACACTATCATATGTTGTCCATAAGTACCCTACTCATGACAAAGAAATGTACTCCATTATGAAAGCCTGCCGCTAGTGGAGACATTACATTCTTGGGAGGGAGACAGTCATCCACACTTATCATAAGCCACTGCATTTCATGCAGACACAAGGAAAATTGCAAAATGACCGCCATCAAAAGTGGTCCACATACTTGCAGCAATTCAACCTCAACATCAAGTATAAAATAGGAAGCACCAACCACGTCGTTGATTGCCTCAGCAAACCACCAGTCGTGGCACTCACCACAGTGCTAGACTCCTACGGACATGAGACCTCTGGATGGCCCCAACTCTATGAGACAGACCCAGACTTCGCCACCACCTACCAAATGTTGGGTGCAAAGGTAGTTGTCTATAATTTCCATCTTCAGGATGGGTTGTTGTGTCATATGGGCCATGTATGTGTTCCCTCAAGTGAGTGAGCGAAGATGATCTGGGAAGTCCACTACAGCTGGGTGGTCAGACACTTCGACGTTGAAAAGACAGTGGCGATGCTACAAAAACATTTCTATTGTTCAAAACTTCGAGAGGAGGTCAGCAAGTATATCAAGTCTTGCACTGCCTACGCTATTGCCAAACCAACCACTAAGAAACATGGCATGTACACCCCTCTTCCTACTCCTAACAAACCATTGGAATCCATCTCAATGGACTACATGTCAGGCCTCCTATCCACCAAATGGGGAAATGACTGTGTTTTTGTGGTTTTCGATCGCTTTTCTAAGATGGTGATTCTGGTTGCTTGCAAGAAGAGCATCACAGCAGAAGCCACTGCCAAGCTCTTCTTTGAACGAGTCTAGGTACATTTTGGAATCCCACAAACCATTGTCTTAGATCGGGACAGTCTATTTTTCATCACATTCTGGTCGAGCCTCTGGTCACTGTTGGACACCAAGCTCACCAAATCCATGGCCTTCCACCCCCAGACAGATGGCCAAACCAAGTTTGTAAATCGAATGATCATGCATATCCTGTGCATGTATAATTCCAAGCACCCTCGCAATTTGCATACAAGTCGTCATAACTTCCGACAAGTCGTTAGCTCATCATGTATATAATTTGCATCACCGGCCAAGTAGAGCCTTATTTATATCCTTTGCAACTTGACACCTTGTACCCTAAGAGGAAACATTCCCCCGAGTGTCCACATCTTGCATGCACCTCCTTGCAATGAGCATAGGTATGTTCCACAGTTGGAACTAGTTTCCTACTCGTGACACTTGTTTCCTCCATTGTATCATAGCATTCATTTGCCTATGAAAAAAAAAATATGGGTGGGAAAATAATATTATCTTATATTTGCAGCAGTCGTGTCGCCTTTGAACAAAGCACAAAATTTTGAGTCCACTTGAAATCCACATTTTGGGTTTAGCATGACCTTAGGAGGTTGAGCTCATTACTTAGAGTTTACTCCTCTGACTGGTTACTCTTCCACTCCCTACGGAGTGTTTGATTGGTGCCTACTGCATCAAAAAGTTTCATTATCAAATCTATGTTGTCGCAATCCTCCATATGTCTCATGCTCTTGTTCACAGGATGTCTATAATCGTGTGTCATCCATTTCTCAGAATTCTTGACTTTTCATGTCATCCATACCCTCAGTGTGTCTCAGAGTTACATGAATTTGTAGTCCTATTGTGCACCCTGGTCCTACTTTCATTATGTGTAGGTAATCTTGAACCCAATAGTCGAAATCTCCTTATTGGTCATTGACTAGGGGGTTTCCCTTGTGTTTGATGGCAAGAAATCTATTCACACAATAGGATTCATGAAATTTATTGGATGCCATTAGCCTTATTGGTGGTTTCCTCGCCTTTGTCGGCAGTTTTCCTTATTGATTGTTATTTAGAGGATCTTTTTCATGCACTGCTTGTATCTGGTGCATGCGAAAGATGCATAGGGTCGTTGGTTCATGAACATCCTCTTCGTACAAGTTCCTCCAAATCATCAAGCTATTTCTTTGTACCTCGTGCTGACTGATGAGAGATGCCTTAATGCTCTCCTTTCAGCGGGTCTCCTTCCATCGACTTCAGCTCATCTATTCTAGAAATGAGGCCTAGAGTCCTATGAGTACCTAGAGTCTTGCAGTCATCAGTGATAGGTTCTCTCGCCATCGACAGTTGGGAATACATCAATGTCTCTTGATCGATGTATTCTTCAAGTGTTCGACCTCAACATATTTATTCACACTTGTAAGAATGTACTTGGTGCCTTGATACATACTTTCATTATCGGTAGGTTGTCTCGTGTTTTTTAACGGTATACATTAATGACTGGTAATCAAACGAAGTCTCATTGTGTTCGACCTCAACTCCTCTATTCACATGATGTAGACTTGCACCTTTGGCGGATCATGTAGAGGACTTGAATACATCAGTTTATAGTATCAGCTTTCCTAATTTGTTGCTATCATTCATTGGATCAGTACCTATATGACTTCAGTGAGCATGGGAGATCAAATTGTACTCCATTGTATACATATATCTTTAGATTGATTTTGAGATTGATTTTCATTGGGCCTTGTTCGTGACTATGACAGACTATGGCATGTGCCTACTTTGTATTTCCTATTCATGGCCATGAACAATTGTTTGGTATATTTCCACATGGATCTGCAATGTAATTCAGATTGGTAGCCATGTGTACAAAGTCATTATGGATTGTAATATTCTCATGAGAAACTAGTTCTTCCAGTTGAGTCTCCATTACTCCACTTATGGGAATTATAATGTATTACGACCATCACATATGCTCCTCTGACCTCACACATTAGGGGGCATCTATTATAGAAAGTTTTGACTTGCCCCATGCAACTTTCTCAGAAGGCCTTTTCCATTTCCCTATGCATACTTGAAGTCCTCTTTTGCACTTACCAGAGCCAAAAATCATATTTTTCCACATATGCGTGCCCTACTAGTTAGACATCATGCATATACACAGGTTTCACCACTACAACCTACGTACAATGAGTTTGGTGCTCAAAATTTAAAATTGTGTCGGGTTTCCATGTCACGTCATGAGATCCATGATCCTTGACCTTCCATATACTGGAAATGTTCCAACTCGGCCCTTCAGTTCCATTTGAAGGCTATAAATTGGGCCATATCCAAACTGTGGAAGAGGAGAGAATTCAACTTTTGAGAGCAAAGATACTCTGGAGAAATTTTCACTTCACATTGATTCAGCATCCCTTTGTCCTTTAAAGTTTGAAAACCTTGTTAAGCCCCCAAGCTCTTCCCTCTTTGATGGAGAACCTCATTGTATCTCTTATATGAAGTGGTGGACTGAAGTGGTGGAGGCCCAGCTGGAAGGGACTTAGTTTATCGATTTTCAGACATTTCGACATGGAATTTTGTCACTCAACAACTTTTGTTGATCATTTTTTAATAGAAATACTATTTTCTAGTCCAATCGATATCTTGCAAATATTTGAATTATTATTCCATGGGTGTATTTGTTATGAATGTTAATGGATTATTCTATTGTATGTGCTAAAATTATATATCATCACCATATTCTTGCATATCTTTTTTGTTGAGGACAATTTGCAGGTATAAATCTTTGATTCGAGTACTCAATGGTGGTCTTCATCGAATGTCCAGACGAGGTAGGCTATTTATCTTTTCTTATTATCATTTTCATTTATATAGCATACTTGGGATTAGAGTTGATTTTTTCATAGAGTGATTTTCCATGGAATGAATGTAGAAATACACTCTAATCCCAAGTATTATATATAAATGAAAATGTTAACAAAACAATATAAAGATCCTACCTCATCGGGACGTTCGATGAACACCATCGTTGAGCACTCAACTCAAATCTTTATACCTGCAACTTTTCCTCAACAACCAAGATACACAAGCATATGGTGATGATATATATTGTTAGCACATACAATAGAATAATCCATTAACATTCATCACAAATACGCCCATGGAATAATAATTCAAATATTTGCAAGATATCAATTGGACGAGAAAACAATATTTCTATTAAAATATGATCAATAGAAGTGTATGAGTGACAAACTTCTGTGTCGGCACGTCTCAGAATCGAGAAACTAAGTCCCTTCTAGCTGGGCCTCCACCACTTCAATCCTCCACTAAAGGCAATCTCATATAAGAGAGACAATGAGGCTCTCCATAAAAGAGGGAAGAGCTTGGGGGTTGAACAATGTGTTCAGACTTTAAAGGACAAAGGGATGCAGACTCAATGTGAAGTGAAAATTTCTCCAGAGTATATTTGCTCTCAAAAGTTGAATTCTCTCCTCTTCCACGGTTTGGATATGGCCCAATTTATAGCCTTCAAATGGAACTGAAGGGTCGAGTCGGAATTTTTCTAGTATATGGAAGGTCAAGGATCATGGATCTTGTGACGTGACATGGAAACCCGACACAATTTTTAATTTTGAGCACCAAACTCGATGTACGCAGGTTGTAGTGGTACAACCTACGTATATCTATGTTGTCTAATTGGTATGGCTTGTATATGTGGAAAAATCTGATTTTTGGATCTGGGAAGTGAAAAAGGGGGCTTCAAGTATGCATAGAGAAATGGAAAAGGCCTTCTGAGCAAGTTACATGGGGTGAGGAAAAACTTTTTATAACAATATGAGGATCTTCATGGTTTTGATCCTTCTCTCACATAGCATCTCATTCCTATCAAGGAAGGGGAAAACCCAATTAGGGAAAGGAAAATACCTATAAATACTGTGCTTGAAGCTACTATTAGGAAAGAATTGGAAAAAATGTTGAAAGATAATATAATCTTTCCAGTTAAGTATTTTGAATGGGTTTCAAATCTGGTCCCTGTTCAAAAAACTACTCGTCAAATCATATTATGTGTCGATTTCCACATATTAAACAGGGCAAGTATCAAAGACCATTTTCTGCTTCCGAATATGGAGTTGATTTTACAATAGGTTGTAGGGTCTCAAATGATGTCCTTACTTGACTATTTTTCCAAATATAATCAAATCAAGGTAAAAAGGACTAATAGATATAAAACCACATTTACCACACTTGGGCACATTTTATTATGAATGTATGCCATTTGGTTTATCTAATACAAGTGCCACCTTTCAAAGAGTTATACAAATAGATTTTGACAATATAATCGGTAATATTATCCAAGTTTATCTTGATGATTTGATTGTTTATTCTAAAAACCAGTTGGATCATTTGGGTCATATTAGAAAAGTTCTCATGCGCTGCAGAAAATTTGGTGTTCCTTTAAATCCTTCCAAGTCTATTTTCGGTGTCACGGAGGGAAAGATTCTCAGTCACGTTGTTTCTGATTCAGGGATAAGTATAGATCCGGAGAGGATTACTGCCATTCTAAACCTCCTTGCCCCCACCTCCAAGAAAGAATTTCAAGCTTTCATGGGCATTATTAATTTTGTTTGTATATTTGTTCCTGATTTTGTTGTCATGGTTAAACCAATCCATAAAATTTTGAAGCAAGATCGTTCTTTTTCTTGGACAAATGATGTCGATAATTCTTTCCTTAGGATTAAGAAGGCGATCAGTTCTGCACCGATTTTGGCGAAACTGAATTTTTAGAAAGATTTTATTGTATATACCAATGCCACTAAGGAAGCAATTTTTGCTATCGTCTTGCAATGTGATGACCAGAACAATGAAAAATATGTGTCTTACATGAGTCAAAGTCTATCAAATGACAAGGTCAAATATTCTTATATTGAGAAACATTTTTTTTCTCTTGTCAAAGCTATATAAAAATTTCACCATTTCATTTTGGGCAAACATACACAGGTAAAAGCCCCTTTTCTTGCTGTCAAGTTTCTACTTTCACAAACTTATCTTTCAGGAAAAATTGCACATTGGCTTGCCAAAATTCAACAGCATGATTTGACAATTATGACTTTAAAGACAATCAAGGGATGATACTTATCCCTTCACTTAGATCAACATCCTAAACCAAGTGAAGAACTAGACGATCAAGATAACCCTCTTTCATCGCCATTTTATATCGAGAATCAAAATCTCTCTATATCTTAGCATCCTTGGTATAAGAATATGGTGTATTATTTGCAGTATCAAAGGTGCCCAGATGAGTTGGATCCTCATTAAATAAGGAGACTCTGCCTTGAATATTCTAAGTATATCGTTTTAGGGGACTCCTTGTTTAGAATATATGTTGATGGTTTGCTACTAAGATGTGTAAATGATGAAGAAGAACATAAATTATTACACGAAGTACATGGGTCATAAGCTTTTGTCATCCATATTGGTGGTCATTTTTATGCTAAATATACTTCCTTTAAGATCATAAGAAATGGTTATTATTGGCCTTTGATCTTTCATGATTATTATAAATTTGCAAGGTCCTGTGATAAATGCCAAAAAAAATTCGGTAAAGAACATCTTTCCACCATTCCTTTATAGCATGTCCTTACAGATTTTCCTTTTTCTAAGTGGGGTATAGACTTTATTTGTCCAATCAATCCTTCATCCTCTGCAGGACATATCTTTATTTTGACAACCACTGATTACTTTACTAAGTGGACTGAGGTTGTCCCTCTTATACATGTGCAATATGAACAAGTAATTTATTTTCTAGAGTCCAATATTTGTTTCAGATTTGGCCTTTGATTAGATATCATTACAGACAATAGTCCAGCCTTCATTTTTGAAAAATTGACTCAATTTATGGCTAAATTAGGTGTCAAGAATTTCACTTTGTATGCTTATTATACTTAGGGAAATGGACAAGAAGATTCTACTAATAAAAACATGGTTAGAATTATAAATAGAATCATAGAAGACAAACCTCGCCAATGGCACACACTTCTAACTTATTCTCTTTGGGCAGACCGTACTACCACCAAAACAAGTATAGGATTTACTCCATTTCATCTCATATATGGCCAAGAGGCTATTCTTCCTATTGAATTGGAACTTTCTTCCTTGTGGTTGATGCTATAGACTGAAGAATCAAATTATTATGATGTTTCTCATAGGATAAATACATTGTTATCCCTGGAAGAACAAAAAAAACATTCCTTGGAAAATCTGAAAAGGAGGAAAAAAACAATGAAGAAGTATTTTAACAAATAAGTAAAGGCTGTTGAATTTAAGATTGATGACAAAGTCTTATTATGGGATTCATCCCATGCTGATAAAGGGATACATTCTAAATTCCAAAATTTATGGCTAGGTCCATTTAAAATCACTTTTATCCTCAACACAAATTTATATCTTCTTAAGGAAATGGATGAGTGATGTTTTATTAGAGTACCAATGATTCCAACTTGAAACATTATGTGGAACGAGCCAGAACACCAACTCAATTTTGTGTAAATATGATTTTTGTATAAATTTTTGTCTTACATTTTTTCTATAATTTTGGTTTATTGAGTTTTATTTTATGTTGTTTGTTTTGCATGGTCATCGGAAATAAAGTCTAGAACAATTTTTCCATAATGATATCATTACGTACATATTGTTGATCAATGAAAACAAGATAGACACAGCTACTATGATATCTCCTTTTTGAGACACTGATGGAATAACTTTTTTATTTCAATATTGTTGTAGTATAGTTGGTTTTATTTTATTCCTTGTTTTTGTTATCCCTTTCTTCCCTCCATCCTGAGATTTAAGAGAATATTAGAAGCATTCTCCTTGAAATTTTAAAAGTGTTATCAGTTGCGAACCTTATTGGTTGTTATGCATACAGGACCAATTCCCCTCATACATCTCACTTTCCATAAGTTATTTCCCGAAATCCCATCTCATTTTTTCCCTCAAGCCATCATTTTCCCCCTGTTGCATAACTATTTTCTGAACAGTTTCAATCACTTACTTATACCGGTATCTGGAGCCAAACATTCTGAGTTTTAAATCTGTTGAGAACATATTTCCCTATGGAGTCGTCAATTTGTTGATGCCTAAAAAAAGTGCAACATGAGATCCCTTCCTGCAAATAAGTTGCAATGCAGTTATATGTACATATTATTAATACTAAATAAGTGGGACCTCCTTAGAACAGTAATAAAAGGAAATGAATCCTCTTTTTAATATCTAATATCCTCAAGCTTCACCTATGATTGCATTACAAGAATAATTTCACAGTTGAGAACAAAAGAAAAACTTTGGTTCTATTTGTAATTTATGGATGTTTGGTTAGCAATTTGATAAGAAATATTTATGTCATTAAACATTCTTGCCCTTAATACATCTAGACTTTAACACTAAGTGCAAATTGCATGCAAAATTATGTTATATTTGAACAATGGGTACTCATGTGGTATGGAATTTCTCCATTGGAAAATTATATAGGTTGTGGATACATGTGTTGGTTTTGAACCCGACTTTTGATATTGGAAATTCTATAGTAAATTTGCCAAGATAGTTGACATGTGT
>ML805330.1:13315-25106 GCA_009831015.1 Picea engelmannii
GGTTGCAAAATTTTATCTAGAAATATAACAGATGGATGTAAAGACAACGTTCCTACATGGGGACCTAGAAGAAAAAATCTACATGAAGCAACCTGAAGGATTTGTAATAAAGCGCAAGAAATATTTGGTGTGCAAACTGAAAATATCCCTTTATGGTCTAAAGCAATCACCAATGATGTGGTGCCAAAAGTTCAACACATACATCCTTAGTTTGGGGTTTGTGAGAAGAAAATTTGATCACTACATATATTCCATAGAAGAAGGTGGGCATTTCATATATGTAGAATTGTATGTTGACGACATGATGTTGATTGGAAACAACATGAACGTAGTAACGGAGGTGAAGAAGCAACCATCCTCCAAGTTTTACATGAAATATCTCGATGCAACAAACTTCATTTTGGGAATGGAGATCAAGAGAGATCGAGAAACTAGAAAGCTCTGTTTGAATAATATGAAGTTTATTGAAACAATCTTGAAACGTTTCAACATGCATGATTGCAAACCTATGAAGGTACCAATTCTTGTAGGAGCAAGGCTCATTGCTAAACAATGTCCAAGGACACTGGAGGAAATAAAGGACATGGAACATGCTCCCTATGCAAGTGTTGTTGGTAGTGTAATGTATGCAATGGTCTACACTCAATCAAACATACCCCATGCAATGGGTGTGCTGAGCAAATACATTTCGACACATGGGAAGGAGCACTGGACAATTGTCAACAGAGTATTCGTGTATTTGTGTGGCACAAAAGATTATGCTATATGCTATCAAGGAAAACTTGGAGGTGGAAGTGAAGTAAATGTACATGGCTTTGTTGACGCCGATTGGGCTGGAGATCTGTATCGACGAAGGTTGACCAGTGTATAAGTGTTCAAAATGTTTGATGGAGAAATCAGCTGGATGAGTAAGCGATAGGCGATCATAGCCTTGTCAACAACAAAAGTTGAATACATGCCATCCACTCATGGAAGTAAAGAAGCAGTATGGTTGCAAAGGTTGTGTTCAGGAATCGAGTTTGAGCGGAGAGCTATGAAGATAAGTTGCGACAATCAAAGTGCAATATTACTGGCAAAGAACCCAACTTATCATTCTAAGATGAAGCAGATTGATGTACGATACCATTTCATGAGAGATATGGTGGAAAACAACAAGGTGTTGCTGGAGAAAGTAGACATGTTGGATAACATAGTAGAATCTTTGACCAAGTCTGTGAGTGTTGTAAAGTTCTCTTGGTGCAGAGAGATAATGGGTATTGTTTCCCTGGGTCTGTGAATGAGAGTTCAGAGATCTCCCAGTTTCAACAAAGAAAACAACAAGTGAGAGAATGTTGGGTTGTTATATTCTTTGCCTTGAAAGTCTAGTTGAGGTGGATCAACTAACAGTCGAAGTCGAAGGAATCAACAACGAGACGAAGGTCAAAGTGGTTCGACCGGGTAAAATTGAAGTCGAAGGTCGAGTTGGTTTGACCAGGTAAACTCGAAGTCGAAGACATCGACAACAAGTTGAAGAAGTCAACTGAAAAGAGGTCGACAGACGGGCATGTGGCAACCAACTAAAGACCGAATGAAGGCCGTCTGGTAGTCGACTGGTAATCTAAATCGGTAGTCGACTGTAAAAAAATCCCAAGATTCATAGGATTTGTAGCCAATGATCTGCGTGGATCTGTAACTGTTTTTGGGCACCTTTTCTTTAGGGTTTTGCCTACTGTAAAGACTTTAAAGAAGGTGTGTTGTAATGCTGTAAAAGCTAATGGCTAATCACCAATCAACAGTTGTAGAGGTTGTTGTTCATGGAGATGTAAGCCGAATTGGCTACATGATTGTTCTTGTGTAAAGAAAGGGGGTATGATGTCAATTGTGTCTTAGGTGTGGAGAAATGTTAGGCATGTAACCTTTTATTCTGAATGAATAAGACAACAAGAGAGAAAAATGCTCAAGGAATGCTGGTTTTCCCTATTTGGGTTTCTAGGGTAAAATATTTGTGTACTGCGTGTTTGCTTTGTCATTTAATTTCTTATTTAAATCTTTCTTCCTCTCTTTTGCTAGGTTTAGCGTGTAAGTGTTTCTCATTTCCTAACAATTTTATGTGCACATTTAATGAAAACAAAGAGCTAGCAGTCAAACCATGAAAACTGTCCCTCAATCGTCGATTGGGTGAACCAAAATCCATTTATCTCGCCCGCATTAATCTCTGAATCTCTTGGATCCTTGGTCCATCTGACGAAGTGTAACATGGTTTGATTCGACTATTCGAGTTAGTGCAGATTGTAAGTAATAACATTTCTCCATAGGTCAAAAAAGTAGCCTCCACTCGGGCTCTAAGACAGTTCGGGTAGTTATGTTTTCAAATAAGTAGTTTCCCCATAAGATAGTGAGATTGGATATGTTCTTCTGGTGTTTAGTGATTGGTTATTCCTTTCTGTTGGGGATGTGACCTCGGGTGAACATGGGTTTTCTCACATTGTGCCATTAAATGGGCATCAACGTGCTTGAAGAGGAGGGCCGGAAATAAGGATGGAAGCCATGGTCAACTCAATAATCTTGTATCTATTTTGAATTTAATCCGCAAACTTAATTTTATTCCCGAATTTTCAATTTTTTTTTTGTCAATTTACCCAAATTTAGTAACTATGATCCATAGCTGAACTTTGTTATCCGTTATCATTTTGTTGAGTTATGCTTATGATTTCAATTCTATTTTTCAATTTCATTCTTTAAATAATAATTTTTAATAAATTAAACTGATTTTATATGCAATTACACTAAATTAAATTATAAAAATTTGGATTAGTGGGTTTTTTTTTAAATGAAACCTGAAACCTTTAACATTAATTTCAAATCAAAATAAAAATTACTAAATTTTATTAACAGTAGAAAATGATAATATATAAGATGAGAGTAATAATAACACATTATACTCATGAAGAATGTGTAAGATAAGACTTAAAGCATCGTATAAATGAAATCACCGTTAGATATTTCTGCAAAGATAAATTTGATATATATTATTTTTTTTTGGTTTTAATGGATAATTTTTATTACATTAAAAGTTGATTCCATAATTTAATGTCTCCAACTCAATTTCTTTTAAATATGTGTGGTCATTATTGATACAATAATTTAAATATCTAATTACAAACTTAGAATGCACCTAAGTATCAATTTTAGTTATGAAGTTTTTTTTCTAGATTTTTCAATTTTATTTCAAGTATCATTAATCATGTCATATGTGACACGAGAAAGCGCACACTTAAGATACGTTAGTTGTTGAAGTGTTTTTTTTTTTTTTTTAAATTTTATAACCTTTGTATTTTCATTTTAATTAACTCTAAATTTAAAATGATTTAAAATATTATTAATAAAAATGATTTAAAATATTATTTATTTAATTTTATTAATAAAAAATTAACTTTAATTAGGCATGACAATCTCCCACTCTTATAAGTTGTAAAATATCCCTCTCAACATATACACTTCTTAATTTTTTCATCAATATATTTTTATTCGTTTCCACATATACTTATTTTAAAATATCTTATACATATTAATTTACCTCATATATATTCTTTTTAAAAGATAGTTTATTGGTTTCTACATATATACTTCAGATACTTATCATAAAATGTATTATACATATCAATTCTTCAACACACACATATATATGTCATCTTTAAGTGAGGATGGCATAAAGATGCCCAGTCTTTGCTAAACTAGTGGGGAATCATGAAAGACATCATTTTGCAAAATAAAGATACTATTAAAAAAAAGTCAAATCAAAATTTAAGGAGAAAATGTGATGTGATAAAGAGTTAAAGGAAAAAGTAAAATTAAGGTATTATAAAAATGTAATGAATCATAATCTAGAAGATCAAAATTATCTATCTGTATTGCCAAGTGTAAAGAAAAAATAAGCATTGCTAAGATAACAACAAATTCTCACGAGCTCCATAGTGAAATTGGGCCTTGGTTAATTCTTAAAACACCATGGGATGAAAGAGTGTGTCACCTTTGTGACACTAAGAAGGTTGAAGATGAAAGCACTTTCTCCTAGATTGTCCAGCCTATACCCATATTAGATCTCATTTTCAAAATATTTATCACACTACCAATTTTCCTAACCTCTTAACTCAACAAAAATATAATGATCTTAGAAAGCTTTACTTAATGCTTTTCAACACAAAAACAAAATTCTAAAAAATGACAAGTAAATATAATTAAAAATGTTTTTTTAATTATATTCTAAATATAATTAAAAAAAACAACAAAATTCTAAAAAAAGACAAGTAATATAATTAAAAATGTTTTTTTAATTATATTCTAAATATAATTAAAAAAAAACAAAATGTAATGTTGAAAGTATTTCTGAATAATAAAAACTCTGTACTTGGTTTTGAAAAATCCATAAAACTAGTAACATTATTTGGATTCATAGCAATGAATAATGATTGATTGATTATGACTTGAAAAGTCCTAGCAATGAATGTCCTTTCCTGTAAAGTCGACTGGCCATTTTGCCAGCCAAAAACAAGCACATCATGAACTTGAACCCTAGGAATCTCCTTTTACTGTGTCCAAAAATCTGTCCTCGTGGATTTCATGTCCCACTCCAACTTTTATCCAAAAGTTCAACAGCTGTTCATGCACCATTTTTTGGATTCGATTGATCCCATTTTGGGTTGTCAACGAGTTTTCCGCATATAAATTCCCCATCTCAACTCATCTTTTCCTTCCATCCACCCACTTTCCATAAGTGTGAACTTCTCATTCGAGTATTCAAAAGTCATATTGTATTCAAAAATGGCGTGTGAAAAAGTCATATTGTATCATCAAAGAAATAATAACAAGTTGGGCAGTTACATTCATTCAGCTAAGAAAAAGGATAGTATTTACATTCAAAATACAATTTGTGTGGAAATAGATTTTGCAAAGGGTTAATCCGAGGTGATTCAACTCAATTCAGAGGGTGGAGTCATCTACAAGTCCTTCTTTTCTAGAAGATTCATTTTCAAATGCAACTCTTTCCACGAGTAAGTTATTTCACTACAAGTTGTCTAAGTGCACATCTTCCAAGAAGACTCCAACTCCACTTAATAATGTTGAGTAAGAATCATTTAAACAAGTATCAAGAAGGCCTAATAAAAAACAACACAAGGGGACTCAACTTGATAAAAGGTCTCTCCAACCTCTCCAACAATACATTTGAAGTTTTCTAAGCTCTTATGAAGAGAACAAGGAATTAGTAGCATTAGTAGAGAATGTTCTCAAAAGACTAAGGGTGGGTGCAAGCTAATAATACTCTCTCGCAATGCAAACATGAAAGAACAACAATATGTTAACTTGGAGGGATTATTCAAGGTACTTTTACAATAAATTTGAGTATGGTGTAAAAAATGAAATGTAAGAAATTGAATTAGCTTTGCTAATATATAATCTTTATTTATAGAATTTTTCAATAACTATGTGAAATTTGAGTTTTTCTAATAGTGGTATGTTATTTTTCAAGCAAAATATAATGTATATGTTTAAGTTAGTGTAGATGTTGGGAACCTTAACGATGATGTTGGGAACCTTAACGATGATGCCAAGGCCAATGAGCTTGATTTTTGTATATGTAATTATGCATAACATTAATAAAAATATAAACACTGTTGTGTGTAGACCGACCACGAAGAAGAGTTATGGGGGACTAAGCTCCACTAGGTAGGGTAAGGAAGGGGGCTAAGTATTTGGGCCTAGGGGCTAAGCTAGGGGGCTTGCCTATAGAGGAATACTATTTTTATATTATTTCCTGAAGATTAAGGTGAACATGATATGTTTTTGTTATACTAAATTCCTAGAAAGTGGGATATAGGATAAATGGAGTGCATGCAGCTCCAGGAAGACAAGTGTCGACATGGGCGTGTGTAGTTAAAAGCTAAAGCGTCAGCTCAGTTGGGGGTTCGCGGGTCATTCTGCCATCCTCCGCCTGGGTTCGTCATGCCATTTTCCCATCCTGCACGTGAACCCGAGACCTTCGTTGTTCGACCTCTACATACCCTCATACATCTCTGAAACCAAAAAGGGGGAAACCATCCTGTGTTGTTTCCTATGAAGCCCGACACAATTGTAGTCGCCTGAGTCATGTTGTGACTTAGTGTAGGTTGTTGTCTTGCTGGGTGTCCATACCCGTTTTTCCCTGTTGTTGTTGTTGTTGCTGTCACCCTTACCCGGTTGTAGCTGAGTCGAAGACTGGTTGAAGAGGCAGGTTGTCAGACCTGTGAGCAGCTCCCCCAGATGAGAGAGTCTACTGGAAAGTGATTTCTTCTGGAAGGGAGTCCTGTAGCAGCCACAATATTCTGAGACTTCTGGTCCAGCCTGTTGCTGAAGCCCAAGGTAAGGGAGGTGTACTAGCCGATGGACTTGTATTAGTGAAGGTGTATCCTCCTGGGGTGGAACAGGTGTGTGGGGAATGAGGGTCTGTGTGTTGTGGGCGTAAGTGGATCCTGGGATAAAATATCCTTCCTGTTGCTTTGTGCATCTTCCTTGCTATTCTTGCCAAGCCTAGAATTCCCTTGCCCGGTGGAGTTTAGTCCCAGCTTGGGAGTGACCCATTGCTGAGCGTGATGAGCAATGTGGTCTAAGGCTGGGAGGTTCGTGGAAGGTCAGCATGCAGTTGGTGGATTTACTCCAAATAAAAGATAAGTATCATTGTTGTGCTTAATTATGTATTTTATGCATGTTTTGTGATGCTTGTATGTTTTCATGTATTCCGTTGCATGTATGAATTGTTGTTAATTCTATTTAAATCTGTATGATGACAGTAACTCTATGTTAAATGTGTTAAATTCATTAAAATGCATATCTATTATATAAGATGTAAATTTTGCGTGGTAGCATTAACTGGTCTCTGGAGGGATAGGGATGTTACAATATGGTATCAGAGCTTTAAAGGCTAAGTTAAGGTTGTGTTGGTAGCGTTGGCTAGCCTGTTGGAGGGATGGGAATTTTACAATATGGTATCAGAGCATGGTTATAACACTGAGCCTGAATGGGCCATGTTAGTGGTTAACGAGACAAATATTTTAGAGTGAATTGTTGTCGAAAGGGATAAAATTCGAGGTTCAGAATGTCTCTGGGGGCAAGGAGTGCGTCGACAGATTCTTTGACTCAAAAAAATCAGGAGAAATAGATTGAGTTTCCTCGTGAAGGGACACAAATATTTGTTGCAAGGAGTGCATAGATCCAAAAGTCGACTAAGTGTCGAAGCAACCCACTAAGAAGAAAGGGGTTCAAGAAACGAAACTCAAGAGGAGGAGCGACAAAAGTCGTCAGATCTGTTGTTGGAAGGAGTCTGGACCGTTAGATCTGTGTCTATGAAAGAAAAGGAAAGTCACTTAGGAGGATTTCAAGTGTGGAGTGTGACAAACTCAGGAAGTCTCGAAGGCCGAAGTAGATCGCAAACGTTCGTTGCGAAGGACACATGTCAAGAGATCGTGTACTTTGGGTGGAAGTACTTTGTGAGGAGGCAAGTTCTGTGAGTTTGAAACTCCCGAAGCCCGAAGTGCCGAAGTCACTCATAGCCATTGATCGTGAAGGAGGACATGCGTCGGTAGATCATGAACTCCGGGGGAAAGCGCTCAGGGAAAAAGTGAGCGTAGAGGAGTTGAAACTCCCGAAATCCGAATCTCTGAAGCCCGAAGAGCCAAAGTGGTGAGTCATGAGGACGTCAGTTGGAGGTGATGTGGACACATAGGATGTGTGCCACGTGTCAGTGGGTTTCATACTCGTGGAAGATTGAAATGGCATTTGGAACGTGGAGCGTGTCACCCATCTGAATGGGCCATGTATCGGTCGCTAGTATTCTGCCATGTGGCATCTTGTATGAGTAGGGTTAGTGGGGCCGAGGTTAGGTAATGTAGTTAAAGGTTGGAGGAAAGACAATGGTGTTGATCACGATACATCAAGATCAACGGCCAGAAGGAATTTCGGGGACCCAAGTTGCATGGAAGTTAATTCTCCAAGGCGGTCCCACAATCCAAACCGCGGTTTCACCAATGGATTACGTGTAAGTGTCAGAAGAATTGCAGGATGAAAGGTGGGTTACTCCAAACCACTATTGCATGCCCCTATCAAATGGATGTCAAGTCAACATTTCTAAATGAAGATTTAAGTGAAGAAGTCTATATGGAACAACCAGAGGGTTTCAAACTGTCTGATAACCCTGAATTAGTATGCAAGTTGAATAAAGATTTATATGGGTTAAAACAAGCCCCTCGATCTTGGTATCACAGATTGGATATGTATCTCAAAGACAAAGGGTTCAAGAGAGGAACAACTGACAACAATATGTATATTAAAATAGAGGATAATAATTTGCTCATCGTATTGGTCTATGTAGATGACATCATCTTTGGATGTAATAAGAATTCATTGGTACAATGGTTTTCTTTTTCCATGGAGTCTGAATTTGAAATGTCTATGATAGGAGAACTGTCATTTTTTCTTGGTCTACAAATTACTCAGAGGTCTGAAGGGATGTTTATTTCTCAAGAAAAATATCTAAGAGAAATGCTGAAAAGGTTTCAAATGGAAGATTCTAAACCTGTGGGTACACCTATGGTAACTGGATGTAAATTAAGCAAGGATGATGATTCACCTGATGTTGATCAAAGATCATATCGATCAATGATAGGCAGCCTGCTCTACATCACAACATCTTGCCCAGACATAATGCATGTTGTAGAAATGGTAGGAAGATATCAGGTTGCACCCAAACAGAGTCATTTGCAAGCTGTCAAAAGGATATTCAGGTATTTAAAAGAAACAATGACTTATGGTCTGTGGTATCCCATAAATCAGAATTTTCAGTTAACGACTTACTCAGATGCAGACTGGGCAAACTGTGTCGATGAGAGAAAAATCACCAGTGGAGGTGCCTTCTTCCTAGGAGACTCGTTGGTAGCATGGATTAGTAAGAAACAGGGGTCTATTTCCTTATCAACTACAGAAGCAGAGTACAGTGCTGCTGCCACTTGCTGTACTCAGATCTTGTGGATGATTCAAACTCTTGTAGATTTGAAGGTAAACTATACTGATCCGATTACAATTCACTGTGATAACACTAGTGCCATTAGTGTCTCCAAGAATCCTGTTCTTCATTCCAAGACTAAGAATATCCCAATAAAATACCATTTTCTCAGAGAACAAGTCACAAATAGAGTTGTTCAGTTGAATTATATCCCTTCCACATAACATATAGCAGACATCTTTACTAAACCCCTAGCTAAGACACCATTTGATTATCTCCGACAGAAGCTGGGTGTCATCCCATTTGACATATAAGCAAGTTCATCCTGTTAGGGGGAGTTTTGTATTGATTGATTGAATATCTGATATCTCCTAAAAATATTGCAACAACTCAGGGGGAGCATGTTCTCTTTGACATTGATGTCAAAGGGGGAGAAAAGAATTTGGGTGCCTTGGTTTCCATCAATGCTAAAGGGGGAGATTGTTGGCATGTTTTACATGCAGTGTATGCTTGTCATTGATGGCAAGTACAACAACGATGATGGCTTGAGTACAGGAAGAATGTAACAGACGGACACCAGAAGTATTTTGGGAAGACGCTGCAAGCTCGATAAGATCATAAGAGATAGTGCAGAGGATGGTTGGCATGCTTTACAGGTTGTATGTGCTTGTCACTGATGGCAAGATCAGAGTATGCAGTGAAGGAAAAACAAGGATAAAGTAAGCTTAGGAGGAATTAGCGCAGAATAGAACGCAGTGCTTAAGCTCGAGAGGAGAAGCGTCAGTGAACGTTGGATCCCATTTAAATTCCCGAAAGAAGGAGGACCGTCAGATCAGATTGTAGACAAGAAGAACGCATAGAAGAGGAGGATAGATCTCAGGCGTCAGATCTGAGCATAAGTTCCGACCATCGTTGGATCAGGAAGAACCTACACATTCTTTAAAGTGCAAGATCGAAGCGGTGGTCCAACTCCATTTCGGAGTTTTGGCTATCAGGATTTCGAATATCGGGAGACGGAAATGTCAAGGTTCTTTACAACATGAGTCCCGAAATCACGAAATGCTAAATCCCGAAACAGACACGCCAACAAACCACGTCAGCTAAGAACACATGGCACAACCAGGCAATGACAAGTGTCAAGCTGATTCAACACTTCAGGCACATGTAAGTCATGAATTAGAGTGACATGTGGCAGTTATTTGACACATGTCAATCCACGTGTGATGTTAGCAAGTTTACATCACTTCGAGGTTTCGCAAATCGCAACTTGGAGAGTCAAGAAACAATACCACAGGAATGCTGAAATCGCGATATGAGAAATCACGACAAGATCTTGACCGTTGATTCAAGAGGGACGCGTGGCAGAAGATCAGAGCATGTCAAAGACTCCATTTTAGGGTTTCATGAATCACGATTTGGAGAATCAAGAAACAATACCACAGGAATGTCGAAATCGCAAAATGATCTGAACCATCAGATTGCCAAGGATTCTGGACCGTTGATCTAAGCTCCATCTCGGAGTCTCACCTATCGCGACTTGGAGTGACGAGAACCTCCATCTAAGGAACAACGAGATGTGAATTCACGATGAGATCTAGACCATCAATTCATCGAGATCGTGGACCATCGATCAGGGTCGATGAAGGTCATAAGTTTGTTAAAATACCGAACAAGTTAAATGGATGTAGCCTATGGTCACATCGGTGGAAGATGGGGGAAGGAGCTAGTGCAGACAAGCTCCTTTTCGGAGTTTCGGGTATCGCGACTGGGAGTGTCGAGACACTTGATCACACGAATGTCAAATTGCCGAATGCCGAAATGCCAAAATGAATGGAAGATCCCATGGATCCAATCCAACGGTGCATGTGAATTTGAGTATGATCGGAGGGCTAATGTTGCTCTTCACAGTGTTACTGCTAGAAACCATTGATGGTTTCTGCCAGAAGATTTGAAGAGACTTCTGTGTGATCGCCAGAGGAGCTGAAGAGTCTCCAAGATTCTTCCAATGAATGAAGATGGTTTTTAGAGGGAATGACAAGTGGATGAGCATTGAAGTTGGTAACTGAAGAAGAAAGTGTAAGCTCGACTATGCCAGAGAAGACGAAGAGTCGCGACTACCAGAGAGGCTGAGAAATCTTAGCATGACATCCAGTGATGTTGAACGCGTGGGAAAACTGCCAGAGAAGCTGAGAAGTTGTAATGATGATCAGACAGAGCACTTATTGTGAAGAGATGCAAAAGCATTGCGCACATTGCATGCAGAAGTTGCATAGAAGCTATAAGAACATGGCACAGAGAAGTGATGAGGTTGTTGTTGCGGAGGTGAAGTAATGCATGTGTGAAGAAGTAAAGGGGTGGTGCAGTAGTTGAAATGGACAGGAAACGAAAGGTGCATTGAATGTGAATGGCACACAGAGCACAAAAGGCAGAAGAATAGAATGGGCAATGGATGCATGCAGGAAGACAGTGAGGAAGACTGAGTAGCAAAATCTCACAGAACATTGATGAGACTGGTAAGCTATTATTGAACACTATATCACTGTAACAGGTTTCAATATTTCATATTCATAAAATAGGGTGGAAGGGAGGTGCTAGGGAGGACTGGTGTCCTCAGAGGTTCAAGTGGGCGCTTGAACATAGGGAGTTGTAGCTTCCTTCTAGTTGGTGCTAGAGAAACCAGGGAGTTGGTGCTTCCTTCTAGTTGGTGCTAGAGAAACCAGGGGTTTGGTGCTTCCTTCTAGTGGGTGCTAGAGAAAAACAGAGAGTTGGTGCTCTCAGCAA
>ML805330.1:40121-57766 GCA_009831015.1 Picea engelmannii
TATATTATATTCATACATTGTGTTACATTGTTTACAATACAATATACATATAGGAGCCAGCGGCATCCAAAACCCTAACCCAATGACCTGGATTAGTCCAAAACCCTAATTTCTTAACCGGAAATAGAAAACCATCGGCAAAAGACCATGTGCCGAAAAACCACCTAATATCATGTGGTCCCAGAAATATGTCGGCCTGGCGGAAATATGTCGGCCCGAAAAAGAAAAAAAAAATTTGGGGGCGCTGCCCCCGAACCCCCGCGCAGGGGGCTCCGCCCCCCTGCACCCCCCGAGGGGGGGCCTAGCGGCCCCCCCTCTAATCCCCCTGCGCGCTCGGTGCAGGCACTCAGACACTCCGTCTCGTGCAAAGAATATAACACATACCCAACAAAAAGTGAGCGTAGAGGAGTTGAAACTCCCGAAATCTGAATCTCTGAAGCCCGAAGAGCTGAAGTGGTGAGTCATGAGGATGTCAGCTAGAGGTGACGTGGACACATAGGATGTGTGCCACGTTTCAGTGGGGTTCATACCTGTGGAAGATTGAAATGGCATTTGGAACGTGGAGCGTGTCACCCATCTGAATGGGCCATGTATCAGTCGTTAGTATTCTGCCATGTGGCATCCTGTATGAGCAAGGTTAGTGTGGCCGAGGTTAGGTAACATAGTTAAAGGTTGGAGGACCCACAATGGTGTTGATCACGATACATCAAGATCAACGGCCAGAAGGCATTTCGGGGACCCAAGTTGCATGGAAGTTAATTCTCCAAGGTGGTCCCACAATCCAAACTACGGTTTCACCAATGGATTACATGTAAGTGTCAGAAGAATTGCGGGATGAAAGGTGGGTTACTCCAAACCACTATTGCATGCCCCTGCAATTGGGAAAACATTAAGTGATGTAACGTAATGACGTCACCAAAGGTTATTGGGAATGTTCGGAGATTAACAATTCGGATGTGCGGATGTGAGATCCTCTTAAGCTTCGAAGTCCCGAAGACCTGAAGTCCCGTGACTCAGACACCTGAGGTTCCATAGTGAGTGTCAGTCATTGGATACTGGGTATACGTGGACTATTGATCCACTCTACTTTGCGAGTTCGGTAACTCAGAACTCCGAGAGATTGCTGTGTTGTTATTTGAAAATTTCCAAAGCCGAAGGCCCGAGTAAGCACCTTTTGACTTAGCGCTTGGTCACGGCCCGTGATCACATGGGTTGGGGACTGAGAGAAAGGGGCTAGTGCCCGAAATTTATTACAAAGCAGAGAAGAGCTCGAAAGGAAAATGAAATCTAAACGTTTTTCTTAAATCAGATTGGTTTATGAATGATGTGGGAATTGTTAAGGACTGATGGCTTGAAAAATTCCAATTGACTCCACGTTGTGTTTGCAGAGTTCAATGAGTGTTAGGACTGCAAGGAATTGCCATGGAGTGCAGAGAAATGGAGGAGGCACAGAATGCTTCTCTTTCAGAGAATGATGTAAATGTAATGGATGTCCATTTAGGAGTGGAAGAATCGAACTCCAATGGGCATAGAGGACAGATGGACAAGGAAGGGCATATGATGAAAATCATTGAACGATTGCAGAAAGACGCCCAGGCTCACCGAGATGATAACAAAAATATCATGAAAGCCATGGATCAACAAGGAAAATTGAACTTAAAGTTGATGCAGAGTCTGGAAAAAATCAAGAAAAAGTTGGATAAGGAGAGTGACTCAAGCAAAACAGGGAGTTGAAAGAACCCTGAGAGGAAAAGAAAATAAAGAAGCGTTAGTAGGCATCATCATCACTCCCCAAAACATTCCAACAAGGAGGCACATAGTAGTTCAAGCCCATATCCTACTAGAAAGAATAGGAGATATGGAGTGGATGAACTGAAGGGTAAAATGAACAAGATTAAACCTCCTACTTTTGACGGAGAACAAAAGAAAGATGAAGATGCCGAGACTTGGCTGCTGGGCATGAGGAAATATTTCCAATTGCAGAACTATTCTTCTCTTGCAGAGGGAAGAATTGTCATTTACCAATTTAAAGGAAAGGCATCCATATGGTGGGAGCATATTGTGAAAGTACAACACGTCAGAGAGAAGAATGTTACTTGGAGCGTGTTCAAGAGACATTTTGAAAAGAAGTACTTAACTAAGAGATACTATGATAGAAAGATGAAAGAGTTCTTTGAACTCAAGCTGGGAAACATGACCATTGATGAATATGAACGAAGGTTTTTGGAATTGTTGAAGTATGTTCCTTTCATCAAGGATGATACTGTCAAGATTCAAAGGTATCTGAATGGAATGCCATCTTCCATTAGTGACAAGATCCAGTATGATGACCCAAAAACAATGGAAGAAACTATAAGGAGAGAAAAATGCTTATATGACCAGCAAAAAGAAAAGCCTTCTTTCCAAAAATCTTGGGAAGACAAGAATAAGTTTAAGGAGAGGAAAAAGGGAATAAAACCACCATTTTTCAGGAATAGCCCTCAAGGATAGCCAGGTTTTAGAGAGCCTAGGAAGACTGAAGTGGGTGGACAAATGCCAAGACAATCACCTATGGAATGTTGGGGCTGTAAAGGAAATCATAGGTACAAAGATTTCCCCCACAAGAATGACAAAGTGAGAACTGTCCACAATATTCAACAGGCAGAAACAGTGGAGGACATGGGAAGTAGAGTACCAAGGATCTACGCAGCCCTGGACAACAAGCAAGAAAAATATCAGTCGCACATGATTGAAGTGGAAGGTATGATCAACAACCATGCCTTTACTATTTTAATTGATTCAGGGGCTAGCCATAGTTATGTAGATCCTAGAGTGGTGAAAAGTTTGCAATTGTCGAGAAGCAAACATGGAAAATCTTGGTTAGTGCTGTTGGCTACAGGAACCAAGAGAAAGGTTACAAAATTGGTTAAGTCATGTCCAGTGGACATGAACGGACTGAGCACGAGATATGAATTGAACATTTTACCTTTAGGTTCCTATGACTGTCTAATTGGGATGGATTGGTTGGACCAACACCATGCCATCTTGGATTGTCGTAACAAGGCATTCACTTTCTTGGATGAGGAAGGGAATCAAAGAATAGTCCAAGGAATTCCCAGGGTGGTTACTGTTAGAGAAATATCAACAATGCAGCTGAAGAAGTGTTAGAGGAAAGACTGTCAATTATTTGCAGCCCACATGGAGGAGGCACCTAAGGATAAGGTGTCAAGTATTGAAGACCATGCAGTATTAAAGGAGTTTGAGGATGTATTCCAGGAGGTACTAGGACAACCCCCGAAGAGAGATATTGACATTTTTGTAACCCTGATGCTCGAAGCAACTCTAGTGTCGAAAGCTCCATACAAAATGAGTACACCAGAGCTGAAGGAACTGCAATTGCAGCTTGAAGAGCTTCTGAAGAAGGGGTATATACGCCCAAGTGTGTCACCTTGGGGAGCCCCGGTCCTGTTCGTGAAGAAGAAAGATGGGAAATTGAGATTGTGCATCGATTTCAGACAGTTGAACAAAGTGATTGTTAAGAACATGTATCCTCTGCCAAGGATCGATGATCTCTTTGATCAGTTGAAGGATGCTGAGATATTTTCAAGGATAGATCTCAGGTCAGGATATCACCAGGTAAGAATAAAGGATGAATACATCAGAAAGACTGCCTTTAGAACAAGGTATGGTCATTATGAATCCACAGTGGTGTCGTTTGGGCTGTGAAATGCACCCGCTATTTTGATGTATTTAATGAATGGGATATTTAGGGAATATCTAGACAAGTTTGTCATAGTCTTTTTGGATGACATCCTAGTGTATTCCAAGTTGGAGGAAGAGCATGAACAACATCTGAGGATGGTGTTGCAGGTGCTAAGAGAGCACCAACTGTATACCAAATTGAGCAAGTGCTCATTTTATCAAAAGCAGATCCATTACTTGGGGCATATCATTTCAAAGGAAAGGATAGTTGTAGATCCTAAGAAGATAGAAGCCATCAAGGAATGGTCAATTCCAAATATTGTGACAGAAGTCATATCCTTTATGGGTCTAGCTGGCTATTACAGAAGGCTCATTGCAGGGTTCTCAATGATAGCTCACCCTATCACTTCCTTGCAAAGGAAGGAGAAGAAGTTTCAGTGGACAGAAGAATGTGAGAAGAGCTTCCAACGATTGAAGAAACTATTAACCAGTGCTCCAATCCTGAGGATTGCAGACCCAAATGAGTATTTCATAGTGTGCACAGATGCATGCAAAGAAGGACCGAGAGGAGTCTTCAGCATAATGGATTTGTAACATGTTATGAGTCCAGGAAGCTGAAAGAGAACGAAAAAAACTATGCCACTCATAATTTGGAGTTGGTGGCTATCATTCATGCTCTGAAGAAATGGAGGCATTACCTCATGGGAAAGAGGTTTGAATTGAGGACAAACCATAACGGTCTGAAGTATTTGTTTGATCAACCAACCTTGAATGCTAGGTAGAGTAGGTGGTTAAAATTCCTTTGTGAGTATGACTTTGATATCAAGCATATCAAAGGAAAGGAAAACAAAGTGGCTAATGCACTCAACAGGATAGTGCATGAATTGCATGATACGACCATTAACTTGTACCAAACTGCCATTAAGGGAAGAATTTTGGAAGCTGCAAATGCAGATTTGCAGTTAATGGAGTTGGTAGCAATGCTACAACATGGTAAGATGCTACAGAAAGTGGAAAATTATAAATTAGAGGTTGATGGAATACTTATGTACAAGAACATAATTTATGTACCTAATGTCCAGGAGTTGAAACTTATGATTTTGAATGAAATGCATAATGTGCCTTATGATGGGCACCCTGGATATTAGAAAACTGTGGTAGCAGTCAAGAGCCGTTACTTTTGTCCAGGTATGAAGAAAGAAATTGCAGAATACATCACCAGATGTATGGAAAGCTAGAAGTTCAAAGCTGAGCATAGGCACCCAGTTGGGTTGCTACAACCTTTATCCATTCCTGAGTGGAAGTGGAAGGTAGTGAAAACGGATTTCATCAGAGTATTGCCCAAGACCAACGAGCATCATGATTCAATCATGGTGGTGGTGGAGAAGATTAAGAAAGCTGCCCATTTTGTTCCATTAAAGACCACTCACAAGGCAACTAATGTTGCTGATATCTTTTTAAGGGAAATAACATGATTGCATGGTGTTCCCAAGACAATTGTGTCTGACAGAGACCCAAAATTCACCTCAAAGTTCTAGAAATGGTTATTCAAGGGGTTCAGAACGAATTTGAACTTCAACACTGCTTATCATCCTGAATATGATGGGCAGACAGAGAGGGTGAACCAAGTGATAGAAGACATGCTAAGGATGTATGTGATGGACAAACCGTCTAAATGGGAAGACTACCTACACTTGGTAGAATTTGCCTACAACAATGGGTATCAAGCATCATTGAAGATGAGCCCATTTGAAGCACTTTATGGCAGAAAGTGCAACACTCCAGTAATTTGGGATAACCCATCTGATAGAGTAGTGGTTGGGCCAGAGTTTCTCAAGGAAATGGAAGAACAAATGCTGAAGATTAAGCATAATTTAAAAGCTGCCCAAGACAGGCATAAGAGTTATGCTGATAAGAACATGACCCATAGGGAGTTTAAAGTTAGTGATCATGTTTTCTTGAAAGTGAAAGCCAATAGAAGTTACATGAGGCTGGGAAACTGTGAAAAGTTGGCAGCCAGATTTTGTGGACCGTTTGAAATCCTAGAAAGGATTGGACTAGTTGCATATATGCTTTCATTGCCTAAATCCATGACTGTACATAATGTGTTTCATATTTCATTGCTTAAGATATATATACCTAATGCTAATCTCCACTAGGTGTGTAGACCGACCATGAAGAAGAGTTATGGGGGACTAAGCTCCACTAGGTAGGGTAAGGAAGGGGGCTAAGTATTTGGGCCTAGGGGCTAAGCTAGGGGGATTGCCTCTAGAGGAATACTATTTTTATATTATTTCCTAAAGACTAAGGTGAACATGATATGTTTTTGTTATCCTAAATTCCTAGAAAGTGGGACGTAGGCTAAATGGAGTGCATACAGCTCCAGGAAGACAAGTGTCGACATGGGCGCGTGCAGTTAAAAGCTAAAGCATCAGCTGAGTTGGGGGTTCGCGGGTCATTCTGCCATCCTCCGCCTGGGTTTGTCATGCCATTATCCCATCCTGCATGTGAACCCGAGACCTCCGTTGTTCGACCTCTACATACCCTCACGCATCTCTGAAACCAGAAAGGGGGAAACCGTCCTGTGTTGTTTCCTATGAAGCCCGACACAATTGTAGTCGCCTGAGTCGTGTTGTGACTTAGTGTAGGATGTTGTCTTGTTGGGTGTCCATACCCATTTTTCCCTGTTGTTGTTGTTGTTGCTGTCACCCTTACCTGGTTGTAGCTGAGTCGAAGACTGGTGGAAGAGTCAGGTTGTCAGACCTGTGAGCAACTCCCCCAGATGAGAGAGTCTACTGGGAAGTGATTTCTCCTGGAAGGGAGTCCCGTAGCAGCCACAATATTCTGAGACTTCTGGTCCAGCTTGTTGCTGAAGCCCAAGGTAAGGGAGGTGTACTTGCCGATGGACTTGTATTAGTGAAGGTGTATCCTCCTGGGGTGGAAAAGGTGTGTAGGGAATGAGGGTCTGTGTGTTGTGGGCGTAAGTGGATCCTGGGATAAAATATCCTTCTTGTTGCTTTGTGCATCTTCATTGCTATTCTTTCCAAGCTTAGAATTCCCTTGCTCGGTGGAGTTTAGTCCCAGCTTGGGGGTGACCCATTGTTGAGTGTGATGAGCAATGTGGTCTAAGGCTGGGAGGTTCGTGGAAGGTCTGCATGCAGTTGGTGGATTTACTCCAGATAAAAGATAAGTATCATTGTTGTGCTTAATTATGTATTTTATGCATGTTTTGTGATGCTTGTATGTTTTCATGTATTCCGTTGCATGTATGAATTGTTGTTAATTCTATTTAAATCTGTATGATGACAGTAACTCTATGTTAAATGTGTTAAATTCATTAAAATGCATATATATTATATAAGCTGTAAATTTTGCATGGTAGCATTAACCGGTCTCTGGAGGGACAAGGATGTTACAATATGGTATCAGAGCTTTAAAGGTTAAGTTAAGGTTGTGTTAGTAGCATTGCCTAACCTGTTGGAGGGATGGGAATTTTACAATATGGTATCAGAGCATGGTTATAACACTGAGCCTGGATGGGTCATGTTAGTGGTTAACGAGACAAATATTTTAGAGTGAATTGTTGTCGAAATGGATAAAATTCAAGGTTCAGAGTGTCCCTGGGGGCAAGGAGTGCGTCGACAGAGTCTTTGACTCAAAAAACTTAGGAGAAATAGATTGAGTTTCCTCGTGAAGGGACGGAAAGATTTGTTGCAAGGAGTGCATAGATCCAAAAGTCGACTAAGTGTCGAAGCAACCCACTAAGAAGAAAGGGGTTTAAGAAACGAAACTCAAGAGGAAGAGCGATAGCAGTCGTCAGATCTGTTGTTGGAAGGAGTCTGGACCGTTAGATCCGTGTCCAGGAAAGAAAAGGAAATTCACTTCGGAGGATTTCAAGTGTGGAGTGTGACAAACTCAGGAAGTCTCGAAGGCCGAAGTAGATCGCAAACGTTTGTTGCGAAGGACACATGTCAAGAGATCGTGTACTTTGGGTGGAAGTACTTTGTGAGGAGGCAAGTTCTGTGAGTTTGAAACTCTTAAAGCCGAAAGTGACGAAGTCACTCATAGCCATTGATCGTGAAGGAGGACATGCGTCGGTAGATCATGAACTTCGAGGGAAAGTGCTCAGGGAAAAAGCGAGCGTAGAGGAGTTGAAACTCCCGAAATCCGAATCTCTGAAGCCCGAAGAGCCGAAGTGGTGAGTCATGAGGACATCAGCTGGAGGTGACGTGGACACATAGGATGTGTGCCACGTGTCAGTGGGTTTCATACTCGTGGAATATTGAAATGGCATTTGGAATGTGGAGCGTGTCACCCATCTGAATGGGCCATGTATCGGTCACTAGTATTCTGCCATGTGGCATCCTGTATGAGCAAGGTTAGTGGGGCCGAGGTTAGGTAACGTAGTTAAAGGTTGGAGGACCCACAATGGTTTTGATCACGATACATCAAGATCAACGGCCAGAAGGAATTTTGGGGACCCAAGTTGCATGGAAGTTAATTCTCCAAGGCGGTCCCACAATCCAAACCGTGGTTTCACCAATGGATTACGTGTAAGTGTCAGAAGAAGTGATGTAACGTAATGACGTCACCAAAGGTGATTGAGAATGTTTGGAGATTAATAATTTGTATGTGCGGATGCGAGATCCTCTTAAGCTCCGAAGTCCCGAAGACCCGAAGTCCCCGGACTAAGACACCTGAGGTTCCATAGTGAGTGTCAGTCGTTGGATACTGGGTATACGTGGACTGTTGATCCACTCTACTTCGCGAGTTCGGTAACTCGGAACTCCGAGAGATTGTTGTGTTGTTCTTTGAAAATTTCCGAAGCCGAAGGCCTGAGTAAGCACATTTTGACTTAGCGCTTGGTCACGGCCCGTGATCACATGGGTTGGGGACTGAGAGAAAGGGGCTAGTGCCCGGAATTTATTACAGAGAAGAGAAGAGCTTGGAAAGAAAATGAAATCTAAACATTTTTCTTAAATCAGATTGGTTTATGAATGATGTGGGAATTGTTAAGGACTGATGGCCTGACAAATTCCAGTTGACTCCACGTTGTGTTTGCAGAGTTCAACGAGTGTTAGGACTGCAAGGAATTGCCATGGAGTGCAGAGAAATGGAGGAGGCACAGAATGCTTCTTTTTCAGAGAATGATGTAAACATAATGGATGTCCATTTAGGAGTAGAAGAATCGAACTCCAATGGGCACAGAGGATAGATGGACAAGGAAGGGCATATGATGAAAATCATTGAATGATTGCAGAAAGACGCCCAGGCTCACTGAGATGATAACAAAAGTCTCATGAAAGCCATGGATCAACAAGGAAAATTGAACTTAAAGTTGATGCAGAGTCTGGAAAGAATCGAGAAAAAGTTGGATAAGGAGAGTGACTCAATCAAAACAGGGAGTTGAAAGAACCCTAAGAGGAAAATAAAATCAAGAAGCGTTAGTAGGCATCATCATCACTGCCCAAAACATTCCATTAAGGAGGCACATAGTAGTTCAAGCCCATATCCTACTAGAAAGCATAGGATATCTGGAGTGGATGAACTGAAGGGTAAAATGAACAAGATTAAACCTCCTACTTTTGACGGAGAACAAAAGAAAGATGAAGATGTCGAGACTTGGCTGGTGGGCACGAGGAAATATTTCCAATTGCAGAACTATTCTTCTCATGCAGAGGGAAGAATTTCCATTTACCAATTTAAAGGAAAGGCATCCATATTGTGGGAGCATATTATGAAAGTACAACACGTCAGAGAGAAGAATGTTACGTGGAGCGTGTTCAAGAGACATTTTGAAAAGAAGTACTTAACTAAGAGATACTATGACAGAAAGATGAAAGAGTTCTTTGAACTCAAGGTGGGCAGCATGACCATTGATGAATATGAATGAAGGTTTTTGGAATTGTTGAAGTATGTTCCTTTCATCAAGGATGATACTGTCAAGATTCAAAGGTATTTGAATGGAATTCCATCTTCCATTAGTGACAAGATCCAGTATGATGACCCAAAAACAATGGAAGAAACTATAAGGAGAGAAAAATGTTTATATGATCAGCAAAAAGAAAAGCCTTCTTTCCAAAAATCTTGGGAAGACAAGAATAAGTTTCAAAGGGAGGAGAGGAAAAAGGGAATCAAACCACCATTTTTCAGGAATAGCCCTCAAGGATAGCCAGGTTTTAGAGAGCCTAGGAAGACTGAAGTGGGTGGACAAATGCCAAGACAATCACCTATGGAATGTTGGGGCTGTAAAGGAAATCATAGGTACAGAGATTTCCCCCACAGGAATGACAAAGTGAGAACTGTCCACAATATTCAACAGGTAGAAACAGTGGAGGACATGGGAAGTAGAGTACCAAGGATCTACGCAGCCCTAGAGAACAAGCAAGAAAAATATTAGTCGCACATGATTGAAGTGGAAGGTATGATCAACAACCATGCCTTTACTATTTTAATTGATTTAGGGGCTAGCCATAGTTATGTAGATCCTAGAGTGGTGAAAAATTTGCAATTGTCGAGAAGCAAACATGGAAAATATTGGTTAGTGCTGCTGGCTACAAGAACCAAGAGAAAGGTTAAAGAATTGGTTAAGTCATGTCCAGTGGACATGAACGGACTGAGCACGAGAGATGAATTGAACATTTTACCTTTAGGTTCCTATGACTGTCTAATTGGGATGGATTGGTTGGACCAGCACCATGCCATCTTGGATTGTCGTAACAAGGCATTCACTTTCTTGGATGAGGAAGGGAATCGAAGAATAGTCCAAGGAATTCCCAGGGCAGTTACTGTTAGAGAAATATTAACAATGCAACTGAAGAAGTGTTACAGGAAAGACCGTCAATTATTTGCATCCCACATGGAGGAGGCACCTAAGGATAAGGTGTCAAGTATTGAATACCATGCAGTATTAAAGGAGTTTGAGGATGTATTCCAGGAGGTACCAGGACAACCCCCAAAGAGAGATATTGACATTTTTGTAACCCTGATGCTCGAAGCAGTTCTAGTGTCGAAAGCTCCATATAAAATGAGTACACCAGACCTGAAGGAACTGCAATTGCAGCTTGAAGAGATTCTGAAGAAGGGGTATATACGCCCAAGTCTGTCACCTTGGGGAGCCCTGGTCCTGTTCGTGAAGAAGAAAGATGGGACATTGAGATTGTGCATCGATTTCAGATAGTTGAACAAAGTGACTGTTAAGAACATGTATCCTCTGCCAAGGATCGATGATCTCTTTGATTAGTTGAAGGATGCTAAGATATTTTCAAAGATAGATCTCAGGTCAGGATATCACCAGGTAAGAATAAAGGATGAAGACATCAACAAGACTTCCTTTAGAACAAGGTATGGTTATTATGAATCCACAGTGGTGTCGTTTGGGCTGTGAAATGCACCCGTTGTTTCATGTATTTAATGAATGGGATATTTAGGGAATATCTAGACAAGTTTGTCATAGTCTTTTTGGATGACATCCTGGTGTATTCCAAGTTGGAGGAAGAGCATGAACAACATCTGAGGATGGTGTTGCAGGTGCTAAGAGAGCACCAATTGTATGCCAAATTGAGCAAGTGCTCATTTTATCAAAAGCAGATCCATTACTTGGGGCATATCATTTCAAAGGAAAGGATAGTTGTAGATCCTGAGAAGATAGAAGCCATCAGGGAATGGTCAGTTCCAAAGATTTTGACAGAAGTCAGATCCTTTATGGGTCTAGCTGGCTATTACAGAAGGTTCATTGTAGGGTTCTCAAGGATAGCTCACCCTATCACTTCCTTGCAAAGGAAGGAGAATAAGTTTCAATGGACAGAAGAATGTGAGAAGAGCTTCTAGTGATTGAAGTAGCTGTTAACCAGTGCTCCAATCCTGAGGATTGTAGACCCAAATGAGGATTTCGTAGTGTGCACAGATGCATGCAAAGAAGGACCGAGAGGAGTCTTCAACCATAATGGATTTGTAACATGTTATGAGTCCAGGAAGATGACAGAGCACGAAAAGAACTATGCCACTCATGATTTGGAGTTGGCGGCCATCATTCACGCTCTGAAGAAATGGAGGCATTACCTCATGGGAAAGAGGTTTGAAATGAGGACAAACCATAACGGTCTGAAGTATTTGTTTGATCAACCAACCTTAAATGCTAGGTAGAGTAGGTGGTTAAAATTCCTTTGTGAGTATGACTTTGATATCAAGCATATCAAAGGAAAGGAAAACAAAGTGGCTAATGCACTCAACATGATAGTGCATGAATTGCATGCTATGACCATTAGCATGTACCAAACTGCCATTAAGGGAAGAATTTTGGAAGCTGGAAATGCATATTTGCAGTACATGGAGTTGGTAGCAATGCTACAACATAGTAAGATGCTACATAAAGTGGAAAATTATAAATTAGAGGTTGATGGAATACTTATGTACAAGAACATAATTTATGTACCTAATGTCCAAGAGTTGAAACTTATGATTTTGAATGAAATGCATAATGTGCCTTATGATGGACACCCTAGATATTTGAATGAAATGCATAATGTGCCTTATGATGGACACCCTAGATATTTGAATGAAATGCATAATGTGCCTTATGATGGACACCCTAGATATTAGAAAACTGTGGTAGCAGTCAAGAGCCGTTACTTTTGTCCAGGTATGAAGAAATAAATTGCAGAATACATCACCAGATGTATGGAATGCTAGAAGTTCAAAGCTGAGCATAAGCACCCAGCTGGGTTGCTATAGCCTTTACCCATTACTGAGTGGAAGTGGGAGGTAGTGACAATGGATTTCATCAGAGTATTGCCCAGGACTAGCGAGCATCATGATTCAATCATGGTGGTGGCGGACAAGATTAAGAAAGTTGCCCATTTTGTTCCATTAAAGACCACTCACAAGGCAACTAATGTTGCCGATATCTTTTTAAGGGAAATAACACGATTGCACGGTGTTCCCAAGACAATTGTGCCTGACAGAGACCCAAAATTCACCTCAAAGTTCTAGAAATGGTTATTCAAGGGGTTCAGAACGAATTTGAACTTCAACACTGCTTATCATCCTGAATCTGATGGGCAGACATAGAGGGTGAACCAAGTGATAGAAGACATTCTAAGGATGTATGTGATGGACAAACCGTCTAAATGGGAAGACTACCTACACTTGGTAGAATTTGCCTACAACAATGGGTATCAAGCATCATTGAAGATGATCCCATTTGAATCACTTTACGACAGAAAGTGCAACACTCCAGTAAGTTGGGATAACCCATCTGATAGAGCAGTGGTTGGGCCAGAGTTTCTCAAGGAAATGGAAGAACAAATGCTGAAGATTAAGCAGAATTTAAAAGTTGCCCAAGACAGGCAGAAGAGTTATGCTGATAAGAACATGACCCATAGGGAGTTTAAAGTGGGTGATCATTTTTTCTTGAAAGTGAAAGCCAATAGAAGTTCCATGAGGCTAAGAAACTGTGAAAAGTTGGCAGCCAGATTTTGTGGACCGTTTGAAATCCTAGAAAGGATTGGACTAGTTGCATATATGTTTTCATTGCCTACATCCATGACTGTACATAATGTGTTTCATATTTCATTGCTTAAGAAATATATACCTGATGCTAATCATGTAATCGATTGGAATGCGATTTAGGTGGAGCAAGAAGGCATTTTGCAGGTGCATCCGATGCATATACTGGACTGAAAAAGCAAGCAACTCTGGAATCGATCCATAGGGCTTGAAAAAGTCTAGTAGACCTGGTACGATGCTAAGGACGCAACGTGGGAGCATGAAGATGCTATGCGGGCAGAATACCCACATCTTTTTGAAGATTTTGGAAATCTTGTTGTTGTTTTTTAAATAAGTTGAACTGAGGACAGTGCAAAAATAAGGGGAGGGGATTATAATACCCCAAGGCCGAGCTCCTTCTGAATTTTAATTTTTTCTTATAGGCTGGTGAGCCAAGTGGTTATAAGATGAAAGACTTATGTGTTTATTAGGCTGGTGAGCCAGATGCCAAGGCCAATGAGCCTGCTTTTTGTATATGTAATTATGCAGAACATTAATAAAAGTATAAACGTTGTTGCGTGTAGACCGACCATGAAGAAGAGTTATGGGGGACTAAGCTCCACTAGGTAGTGTAAGGAAGGGGGCTACGTATTTGGGCCTAGGGGATAAGCTAGGGGGCTTACCTCTAGAGGAATAATATTTTTATATTATTTCCTGAAGACTAAGGTGAACATGATATGTTTTTATTATCCTAAGTTCCTGGAAAGTGGGACGTAGGCTAAATGGAGTGCATGCAGCTCTGTGAAGACAAGTGTCGACCTGGGCATATGTAGTTAAAAGCTGAAGCGTCATCTGAGTTGGGGGTTTGTGGGTCATTCTTCCATCCTCCGCCTGGGTTCGTCCTACCATTCTCCCATCCTACACGTGAACCCAAGACCTTCGTTGTTCGACCTATGCATACCCTCACGCATCTCTAAAACTAGAAAGGGGGAAGTCATCATGTGCTATCCTATGAAGCTCAACACAATTGTAGTCACCTGAGTCGTGTTGTGACTTAGCGTAGGCTATTGTATTTTTGGGTGTCCATACCCCTTTTTCCCTATTGTTGTTGTTGTTGCTGTCACCCGTACCCAGTTGCAGCTGAGTCGAAGACTGGTTGAAGAGGTAGGTTGTCAGACCTGTGAGAAGCTCTTCTAGGTGAGAGAGTCTACTAGGAAGTGATTTCTCCTAGAAGGGAGTCCCGTAGTAGCCACAATAATCTGGGACTTCTGGTCCAGCTTGCTACTAAATCCCAAGGTAAGGGAGGTGTACTTGCCGATGGACTTGTATTAGTGAAGGTCTATCCTCTTGGGGTGGAGCAGGCGTGTGTGGAATGAGGGTCTGTGTGTTGTGGGTGTAAGTGGCTCCTGGGATAAAAGATCCTTCCCGTTGCTTTGTGCAATTTCCTTGTTGTCCTTGCTAAGCCTAGAATTCCCTTGCCCAGTGGAGTTTAGTACCAACTCGGGGGTGACCCACTGCTGAGCGTGATGAACAGTGTGGTCTAAGGCTGGGAGGTTCGTGGAAGGTCTGCACACAGTTGGTGGATTTACTCCAGATAAAATAAAAGTATCATTGTTGTGCTTAGTTATGTATTTTATGCATGTTTTGTGATGTTTGTATGTTTTCATGTATTCCGTTGCATGTATGAATTGTTGTTAATTCTATTTAAGTCTATATGATGAGAGTAACTCTATGTTAAATGTGTTAAATTCATTAAAATGCATATATATTATATAAGATGTAAATTCCGCGTGGTAGCATTAACCAGTCTCTGGAGGGCTGAGGATGTTACAATATGGTATCAGAGCTTTAAAGGCTAAGTTAAGGTTGTGTTGGTAGCATTGCCTGGCTTGCTGGAGGGGTGGGTATGTTACATCTACCCCTTTCTCTACCTCCCTCTCACTCTCCCCATTCTCTTTTCCCCCCTCCCTCTCTCTACCTTTCTCCCTTTCTCTCTCCCTCCTAACCTCTCTTTCCCCTCCCCTCCCTCTTACTCCCTCCAATAAATTCCCCTCTCTCTGTTTCTAGATCACTCTCTTTTTGTCTCTCCCTCTCTCTCTCCTCTCTCTGCCCTTCTTTACCTCTCTCTCGCACTCTCCCCTCCCCCTCTCTTTTTACCACTCTCCCTCTCTCCATATCTACATCTCTCTAGCCCACTCACTCTCTCCCCCCCTCTCTCTCCATATTCCTCACTCTCCCTCCCTTGATTCCTCCCTCTCTTTCTCTCTCCTTCCCTTGATCCCTCCCTCTCTTTCTCTCTCCCTCAATCACTCCCACCACTACCAAACACTCTCTCTCTCCTTGCCTCCCTCCTTCCCTCTCTCTCTCTCTCTCTCTCTCTCTCTCTCTCTCTCCCTCCCTACTTCCCTCATTTACTCTTTTTTTCCCCTTGTATCTCCCTCTACCCCTATCTCCCTCCCTCACTCTCTTTGCTTCTCTCTCTCTAACTATCTCTTGAATGATCTCTTGAATGCTCTCTCTCTCTCTCTCTCTCTCTCTCTCTGCCCCTCCCTCTTGTTAATGCTTGAATTCGTTAGGACCGAAACGACAACTTCATGAAGATGTAAATCCCCCTGCATTTTTATACACGTGGTACTCCTCTTTACTTTAACATTTTCTTGGGATTCTAGATCTTCAGAATATGGGACTTTGCAGAAGTCTGTTGTGGTAATCAAAGAAATATAAAGATTGCAAGAAAAATAACAAGAAAAAAAATGATTTGTTTTCTTTTTAAACAAAGTTATTGAGAATGACCAAGAATCACAAATTTCATACAATTAAAGATGATAAACAAAATTTCATCACATCCATCATAGTTAAACTAAATATTTTTTATCACATAAAATAAAAAGAAGATGGTCTGCATGCATAAGAGAACTTTAACAGAGTAGACACATGGGAAGCTGAAATAAATATAATTGTAAATCAATCTCAAATACTTTATACTAAAAAATGAGATTTACAAAGCACAGTCAAAACTGATCCCGAAATAGCTCTCTCAAAATTTCTATAAAACATATAGTCTGTTACATATTCTTTGAAATTTAAAATGTGTTTGTCCTTAGGACTGATATTGTGTCTCCCACGTACCATAAATCAAATATAAACAAGAATTAAGCTTGTAGAAGGAGGATGGTGGGAGGTAAAAGAAGAACAAGACCTGGAAAAAAGAAAAAGAGAAGTTATTAGACTTCGGTTAAACTTTTCTAGTCAAAGAAGTAGAGTAACTAGATGAAATAACTGATAAACAAAGAAATATGTGATCAACATAAACTTACTATGATGGTCTCTCCTATCTTCATTTTCTCGATGTTGTCCTTTTATTATCTTCATTGACGGTTACAGGAATCGTCTCAACTATTTTTTGCCCTTCTAGAAATTCCCGTACTAGTTTGTTCTTGAAACATTTCCTTTAATTAATGCCTCATTAATTCCTCATTAATGAATTCACATGATTAATACAAATATATCGAAAGTGGGTCCCTCTCCTTTTTTTAATAAAATTTTTAATTAAACTTTTATTTTTTGAAATTTAATTAATTTCCCTTTAAAAGAGGATGAATGTGTTTTAATTCTATGGAAATTGTAATAAAATTTTTAGCCATGAAAATAATTTCAGATGTTATATTTATCATCTTATCTTTCCAACAATATAAAATTTTTCCAAACCCATCGCACGGATCTCAAGATATGAGCTCGTGAAGTTGAGTTGTCACACAGACCCATTAAAAAATGTTGTTGACTGATATTTTAATTTCTGAGAAAAATGTATCAAATTTCGGCTCTTGAAACCTATACCACCATCTTCTACATCGAAATACCTTTCCAATGGTATACATTTTGTTGCAAACAGAGGTCGGGAGCTCAAGATATAGCCTTTGCAAGATTGTGACTCAACGACCGTCAATCAAGTTTGATTGGTTAATGTGAACCCTTGATTTAATTTCGACCTCCTTTGTTGAATTTTGATTTTTCTTCATTATTCTTATCCCACATGTATGGGAATAAAAGAGTCTTAGTGGTATATAATGTTAAGTGTAACATACAATTGACAAGAAATAAAGAAGAGAGGAGACTATGGCGCTTGGAGGACTTGACCCTTGGAAAATTGTTGAATATAATAATAATTTTGCATGCCCAATCAACCGTCACTATTCCTAGTCAACAATGATAAGTCACCCTACCAAATGTTTCCACATGTCATCACTTGACAGTCCAACAATCTGCCAATAAGAATCTTCCATATATCATCCAATAAAATCACGCCATGTGTCACTTTTTGTATGCTGCCATGTGTCTCCATTAATTAGTTGTCATGTGGATATATCTCATTGGTTAATAAAGTTCCATGTGTCACTTGGAGATGTTTCTCATAGAACTTAGGATAGGAAAAATATTATTAAAATAATATGGTGGGTTTGTGGGGTTATGGGAATGCA
>ML805330.1:66919-90507 GCA_009831015.1 Picea engelmannii
GAAAAATATCTAAGAGAAATGTTGAAAAGGTTTCAAATGGAAGATTCTAAACCTGTGGGTACACCTATGGTAACTAGATGTAAATTAAGCAAGGATGATGATTCACCTGATGTTGATCAAAGCTCATATCGATCAATGATAGACAACCTACTCTACATCACGACATCTCACCCAGACATAATGCATGTTGTAGGAATGGTAGGAAGATATCAGGATGCACCCAAACAGAGTGATTTGCAAGCTCTCAAAAGGATATTCAAGTATTTAAAAGAAACAATGACTTATGGTCTGTGGTATCCCAGAAATCAGAATTTTCAGTTAAGAACTTACTCAGATGCAGACTGGGCAAACTGTGTCGATGAGAGAAAAATCACCAGTGGAGGTGCCTTCTTCCTGGGAGACTCGTTGGTAGCATGGATTAGTAAGAAACAGGGGTCTATTTCTTTATCAACTATAGAAGCAGAGTACATTGCTGCTGCTACTTGCTATACTCAGATCTTGTGGATGATTCAAACTCTTGCAGATTTGAAGGTAAACTATACTGATCCGATTACAATTCACTGTGATAACACTAGTGCCATTAGTGTCTCCAAGAATCCTGTTCTTCATTCCAAGACTAAGCATATCCCAATAAAATACCATTTTCTCAGAGAACAAGTCACAAACAGAGTTGTTCAGTTGAATTATATCCCTTCCACAGAACAGATAACAAACATCTTTACTAAACCCCTAGCTAAGACACCATTTGATTATCTCCGACAGAAGCTAGGTGTCATCCCATCTGACATCTAAGCAAGTTCATCCTGTTAGATGGAGTTTTGTATTGATTGATTGAATATCTAATACCTCCTAAAAATATTGCAACAGCTTAGGGGGAGCATGTTCTCTTTGATATTGATGTCAAAGGGGGAGAAAAGAATCTGGGTGCCTTTGTTGCCATCAATGCCAAAGGGGGAGATTGTTGGCATGTTTTACAGGCAGCGTATGATTGTCATTGATGGCAAGTACAACAACGATGATGGCTTCAGTACAAGAAGAATGTAACAGACGAGCACCAGAAGTATTTTGGGAAGATGCTGCAAGCTCGATAAGATCAGAAGAGATAGTGCAGAGGATGGTTGGCATGATTTACAGGAAGTATGTGCTTGTCACCGATGGCAAGATCAGAGTATGCAGTGAAGGAAAAACAAGGATAAATTAAGCTCAGGAGGAATTAACGCAGAATCGAACACAGTGCCTAAGCTCGGGAGGAGAAGGATCCCATTTAAATTCCCAAAAGAAGGAGGACCGTCAGATCAGATTGTAGACAAGAAGAATGCACAGAAGAGGAGGACAAATCTCAGGCGTCAGATCTGAGCATAAGTTCCGACCATCGTTGGATCAGGAAGAACCTGCACATTCTTTAAAGTGCAAGATCGAAGCGGTGGTCCAACTCCATTTCGGAGTTTTGGCTATCGAGATTTCAGATATCGGGAGATGGAAATGTCAAGGTTCTTTACAACACGAGTCCCGAAATCGCGAAATGCTAAATCCCGAAATAGACACGTCAGCAAACCACGTTAGCTAAGAACACGTGGCACAACCAGGCAGTGACAAGTGTCAAGCTGATTCAACACTTCAGGCACATGTAAGTCACTAATCAGAGTGACACGTGGTAGTTATTCGACACGTGTCAATCCACGTGTGATGTCAACAGGTTTACATCACTTTGGGGTTTTGCGAATCGCAACTTGGAGAGTCAAGAAACAATACCACAAGAATGCCGAAATCGCGATATGTGAAATCACGACAAGATCTTGACCTTTGATTCAAGAGGGACGCGTGGCAGAAGATCAGAGCATGTCAAAGACTCCATTTCAGGGTTTTGCGAATCCCGATTTGGAGAATCAAGAAATAATACCACAGGAATGCCGAAATCGTGAAATGATCTGAACCATCAGATCACCAGGGATTCTGGACCATTGATCTAAGCTCCATCTCGGAGTCTTGCCTATCACGACTTCGGCATTGGTCGAGATCTTCACCTATGTTCAAGATCTTCTTTTGTCTCTTTGGCTCTCCGGGCTTCGGGTCTTTCAAATCTCAAACTTACGGAGCGTAACCTCCTCACATGTTTATACCCGAAGCGAATGGTGTTCGTTGATCAGAATCTAAGATCGACGGCTCGATCTTTCTGCAATGCAACTCTTCTAGCTTATCTTGTCCTTCCACTTAGAGTGATCCAACGACTGACGGAAATTCAAATTTCGGGAATTTAAAATCTCAAACTTTTCGGAGCGTAACCTCCTCACATATTTATACCCGAATTGAATGTTGTTTGTTGATTAGGATATTAGATCGATGGCTTATTCTTTCTGTGATGCATCTTTGCTAGATTATCCCGTCCTTCCATTTAGAATGATCCAATGGTTGTGAATATTCTCGAAGAAGATACACAATTAAGGATGATTGCGGAACCACAACTTGCGAGTGATTTAACTCATCACCCAAAATCCGCAATTGGAAGTTGTACGTTGTTGGTGAGTCAATGACAATCGTCGATATTCGAAGCTACAAGATCGGACAGTTTTGAGTAATTGTGGGATTGGAACTAGCGCGATATTTAATTCTCCTTTCGATCTCCATAATTCATCCCTTTCGTTGATCTGGCGATTGCGCATCCGACGGTAACGACTTAATCTGACTTAAACTAATCGCTTGTTGGATCAACCACAATCGTCAATATCCGAGTCTATGAGATCTGATGATCTAGACCAATTGTGGGATTAGAACTAGCAGGTTTTTTAATTCTTCTTTCGCTCCCCACAATTCATCCCTGCCATTGATCTGGCTTGCAAATCCGACGGTCACGATCCTCCAATGGTCCTCAAGCCCACGGTCACTCATATGACCGATGTTTGTAATATTTAGATGATCAACATGGTCAATTTCTTGATCGGACGGCTACTGAGGCTTCTCATCCCGAGCTTACACTTTTCCTTCCGAGCTTTGATCTCTGCATTTGCTAACCCTCCTGAGATTTTATCATAGGAACATTTTTTATCCTATCGTGATCAACAATAATCATGAATTTCTTTATCCTATCTCTGCATTTGCTGACCCTCCTGAGCTTTTATCATAGGAACATTGTTGATCCTATCGTGATCAACAATAATCACGAATTTCTTTAGCCTATCTCTACTTTTTCTTCTGTACTGCATTTTCTCTTCTAAGCTTTGATCTTCATACTATTCGGTCCTCCTGTTCTCTCCTCCTGATCTTATGCTTTCGATCTCTGCATACTATTTGACATATTCTACTAACTGATATACTGTTGACATCAACAAAAATATCATCTCTGGTAAATCATAATGATAATTCATTATAACAACAAATCATCACATCAATTGTTAACATCAATGAAAATATGTTCAACAATCTCCCTTTTTGTCAATCAGGGCAACCCACTAACTTCATAAAAAAAACTCCCCCTGTGATGATGATTTCCTCTTATGAATTTTTGATGCTTTCTTCTTATGAATTTTTCTCTCCCCCTTTGACATCAATGGAAAAGGGTTTTTCCTCCTATGGTAAAGCTCTGTATGTTATGCCTGCCATAACTGAATGACTCCCCCTGTCAATATGATTTCTCTCTACTTTTGACTACTCTCCCTCTTTGTTTTTGAAAAGGTAGCTCTTCCTGACAAGGTTTCTTCCCCTGTTAATTTACTAACTTCTTATCTCAATTGATTGGGATTTTTGTGTTTCAAATGAGTAGTCTTCTTGTTACCAATTTTTGTAGTGATCGAGTCTTTTCAAAACTTAATCTAATTAATTTATTATTTATTAACCAAAATACTTCCCCTAAGTTTTTACTAACTCTTCTCCCCCTTTGTTTCTAAAAGGGTAGCTTTTTCTGACAGGGTATCTCCTCTTGTTATCTCTACAGGATGTCATGTACATCATTTTGTACATCAAAATGCTGCTTCTACGGATGCCGCTGTCTTACTGGAATACTACACAATTGTAGCTCATCTTATTCAAACAACTCTTGGATCTGCCCATTTATTCTCATCGATCTCCAACCAAATGTATCCATCTTTATCCAAGATGCTTCTTTACTATACATTTCTCTAAAGTTGTCTGAGAAAGTTTATACTATGCTTGTCACATGACTGCAATTGTTTTTGCAGCAATTAACTTCACGCCTGTTCACTTGTTCAGTCTTTGCTATCCACATCTGTGAGTGTCCTAATTTCTTGAACTTTGATCTCTAATCTTCTATTACTGCAACTTCATTTTTCTTCCATGTTTCATTTACTCTTTTTGTCGTATTGTATGAATCATTTCTCATTGACTGCTTTCTTGAGTTCCAATAGTTATTGGCTTTGTGGCCATATCCATCACAACTGTAGCATCTCATAGTGTAGCAATGTGCAACAATATGTCCAACATGATTTATGACCATATTCATTACAAGAAAAACAATAACCATTAATAACACTCTCATACCTTCTTTGATTGATCCATGAAGGTGTCTCTCTTCTAAACTTGCTTTGATGTGTATGAGTAGCTTTTGGATGTCTTCCTTGATCTGATCTTCTAAATTTTGTAGTGTTGCTTTTATTTCTCGAACGTGAAGAACCTGATTCATACCTACTTTCACTTTTTACAAATGAAGGAGCTATGTCAGAACTGTCTTCATCCTTTACAAATGAAGGAGATATGCCCGACCTATTTTTATCCTTTACTAATGAAGGATCTGTATCAGACATGTCTTCACCCTTTACAAATGAGGGACCTGCATCAAGTTTCTTAGAAGTATTGATTTCTTCCTTGTTGTATCCAAGAACGAATTTGTCATTTGGTGATCTCTGACTATCCAAGATCTCATCCAGGGTCATGGAGCTGTTCAAGAACTTGATTTGGATGTTTGATTTCTCAACCTTCTTTCTAAGATTCAAAACTTCTGCTTCCATCTCATGACAAGATTTTTCCTTTTTGTCCAACTGGTTCCTCACTACCTCCTCTCTCCTTTTGGTTTCTTCAAGTTGGATTTTAATATTGACATAGCTTTCCCTTAGTTATTTTAGATCTGCAAGGCTTTTGATTGGTTCATCATCTTCCTTCTTTTCTTCTTTTGCTTGACTTATTTTATTTTTTAGTCTCTCGATCTCCGCTTCCTTTGCTTGACTAATTTCATTTTTCAGTCTCTCGATCTGCTCTTCCTTTTCTTTTGTTAGATCAGTAACTTTTGTTTTGAATCTTTTGATCTCTTCTTCTTTGTTTTCTAACTGACTCTTTTTCTTAGATATGATTTCTTCATTGGCTTTGAGCTTTTATTTTATTTCCATGATATGCCTTTGATTTCTAAGCTCATCATCTTCCTTCTTCTTTTCTTTTACTTGACTAATTTCTTTCTTCAACTTCTCTATATCCTCTTCCTTTTCTTCTAACTGATTATCCTGCTCATATATTATCTTTTCATTGTCCTTGATAATTTCCTTTATTTCCAAGATATGCTTTTGACTCTTTTCAAGAAATTCTTTAGTGTAGTCATGAAGATAGCTATAGTCTGAATCATTATGGTCGTAGAAGTATTCACAGAGACTCCAATCAACCTTTTTTTTGGCCTTTGATAGTTCTTCTTCTACTTCTTCCATGAGATAAATGATAATAGAACATTCTTTTATTGTATCTGAGTCTTCTTCTTTACTTGTAGGGGAGGATTCAATATCAACATTATTGCAATCAAAATATTGCAGAGAGTCTTTACCTTTATTGATGACTGATTCTTCCTCTTCATCCTTGATAGGAATGTCTTATGTGTCTTGTCTTTTGATTTGATACATCTCTTCTAACTTCAGCCATAAGTCCTTGGCGGATGTGCATAGTCCTATGCTTGCCTTGATGATATCTGATAATCCATTGAGAAGAATCTTCAATGCCACGTCATTGTTCTTCCTTACTCTTCTTTGGACTGTAATATTGGATATATTCTTTGAGGTAGTTAAGTCCCAAGGCTTGCTTACTACTGAATTCCAAACTTCAGATTCTCTTGACTTCAAATACTATTTCATATTTTCTCTCCATGAGGAATAATTTGTTCCATCAAATAAGGGAGCTTCAATTGTGGAGAGAGCCATCTGTCCACCCATTTCTTCAAGATCTACCTTCCAATGGTTAAATTGTGATGAAGGAACCCACTATGGTACCAATCATTGAACACACTGCCCACACTAAGAGGGGGGGGGTTGAATTAGTGTGTGGAATTTTATAACTTTTCTTCTTTTTACAAGTTAACAGTTAAAACATATTTGAATAGATTAAGAACAATCAAATCATAATCACAATGGACACAGAAGATACCAAATGTTTGTATATAATTTATATGAATATATGTGAATATAATAATAAGGATTTTCCCAGCACCAACTATTTTGTTTAAGCACCAACGGAAGTAAGGAGCACCAACTCCTCGAAGAGCACCAACTCCTCGAAGAGAACCAACTCTCAAGCACGACCCAGATTGTTGATAGAATGTAGTCTATCCAACTAGAGTTCATACAGTAATTCAACTCTAGTTGCAGTGATCCATTATTGAGTCAATTTCGTTTCATGATCAGAGGTATACAATCAACACTCATCACTGCACTTCATCTTCTCTTTGAAATTCATGCCTTCTTCACTTCGTCTTTCCTATGATATTCACGCCTTCTTCACTTCGTCTTTCCTTTGATATTCGCACGGACCTCAAGTCCATATCCCCTTTATTTTTCTCTGCATGCCGCTCTTTCTTAGCGAGCCTCTCTTTTCTACAAGCCCGTCTACTTCCACAAGCATACCCTCTAGTGAACCAATCATGGTTGTATTTATAGTTTCTTATGCTCAAAACTTGTTTAAGTTATTGAGCCGACTTGTGAAACAAGTTATAACTAACTTGTTTATTTATAATGACTATTGGGACCACCAGAGAACATCATTCTGGCTCTTCAACGTTAAACCTGGCATCCCCTTTTACTTTCATAAATCGATCACAATCATAGTCATGGATCGATTTCCTTCGTCTCTGTGATAACAAGAATCGATGCTTCCTTCAAACCATGTTCATATGATCATAGGCGTAGAACCACATGCTTATCAATTTAAGCGACGCATTGCATTCTGCCCTTTAAATCTCTTTACCATATGACCACTGGCGTTATTTAGATGTTAGGCGAGATGAGCGCTTGAGTGTTTATCAATTCAATGATCACGATTCAATCTCCTGATGAGATGAACAACTGTCAAAACTTCGACACTTCTCCCTTTAGAACTTTTGGACTTGAAACCTTTCAAAACTTCTGAATCAGATTTCCTGAACAGATCAGATGGTTTACATTTATTTCGCGGAAACAGATCGATCGTCATATTCGATCCTTACATCTATCCTTTCATTGCTTAATCCTATCACCATGACTTAATCAATCATTGATATGGATGACCACCTTTTACTTTGGGTCTTCGTCTATTCTACTTACACTATCCTTCCACTGTAGTAGATCAATGGTCACGATTGCTCTCGAAGTGATCTTTTAGATCGGATGTCTCGTGTCCACTCTGGGACTACGACATTCAGGACTTCAGGAATTTGGGCATTTCAACTTATGCTATCCTTCCACTGTAGTAGATCGATAGATGAGAATTCTCTCGAAGTGATCTTCAGATCAGGAGTCTCGTGTCCACTTCGAGACTTTGGGACTTTGGGCAAGTGCTGGTGGTAAAACTCCCAAAGTAAAACTCCTGGAGTGATGTAACTTATTGATGTTACATGTTGACATGGCATGAGACAATTTCCTCTTGACACATGTCATCATTTGATTATGCCATGTGTAGTTGTTGACGTGGTATGCCACCTGTCTTTGCTGACATGGTCTGCTGACGTAGATCTCCCACACATCCTTGCTGACGTGGTCTACCAAATGTCCATGCTGACGTGGTCTGCCACATGTCCATGCTGATGTGGTCTGCCACATGTCCATGCTTACGTGGTCTGCCACGTGTCCTTACTGATGTGGTCTGCCAAATGTCCACGCCGACGTGGTCTACCACATGTCCATGCTGATGTGGTATCGTGTCCCCTTTCTCGATCAACGGTCAATATCTCCTTCAGATCTCCGGACTTCAGAGATTTCAAATCTCAAACCCCTCTTTTCTCCATACGTCAATCTTTCGGAGTTGAAAATCCACTGATGTGTGTCCCTCTTTGATCAACGGTCGAGATATTATTCGGACGATCTAACGATTGAGATCTACTTTGGATGATTCGATGGTCGAGATCTTATTTTGGCTCTCCAGCTCTCCAGGCTTCAGGTCTTTCAAATCTCAAACTTACGAAGCATAACATCCTCACATATTTATACCCGAAGCGAATGTTGTTTGTTGTTCAATATCTAAGATTGATGGCTCGATATTTCTGCGATGCAACACTTCTAGCTTATTCTTTCCTTCCACTTAGAGTGATCTAATGACTGACGAAAATTCACATTTCGGGAATTTCAAATATCAAACTTTCCGGAGTGTAACATCCTCGCATATTTATACCTGAACTGAATGTTTTTTGTTGATTAGGATCTTAGATCGAAGACTTGTTCTTTCTGCGATGCATCTTTTCTATCTTATCCTGTCCTTCCATTTAGAGTGATCCAATGATTGTGAAGATTCTCAAAGCAGATCCACGATTAAGGATGATTGCAGAAACACAACTAGCGAGTGATTTAACTCGTCACCCAAACTCTGCAATTGGAAGTTGTGCGCTTTTGGTGAGTCAACCACAGGCGTCGATCTTCGAAGCTATAAGATTGGATGGTCCCGACTAATTGCGGGATTGGAGCTAGCGCGATATTTAATTCTCCTTTTGATCTCCGCAATTCATCCCTTCCATTGATCTGGCGATTGCGTATCCATTGGTCACAATTTAATCTGACTTAAATTGATCGCTTGTTGGATCAACCACAATCATCGATATATGAGTCTATGAGATCTGACAATCTAGACCAATTACGGGATTAGAACTAGTGGGTTGTTTAATTCTTCTTTTGCTCCCCGCAATTCATCCCTTCCATTGATATAGCTTGTAGATCTGATGGTCATGATCCTCTAACGATCCTCAAGCCCACGGTCACTCATATGACCGACGTCCGTAATATTTAGATGATCAACACAGTCAATTTCTTGATCAGACGACTGCTAAGGATTCTCACCCTCAGCTTATTCTTTTCCTTCCGAGCTTTGATCTCTACATTTGCTAACCCTCCTAAGATTTTATCATAGGAACATTGTTGATCCTATCATGATAAAAAATAATCATGAGTTGATTCATCCTATCTCTGCATTTGCTGACCCTCCTGAGATTTTATCATAGGAACATTGTTGATCCTATCGTGATCAATAATAATCATGAATTGCTTCAGCCTATCTCTACATTTGCTTATGTACTGTGTTTTCCCTTCTGAGCTTTGATCTTCATATTGTTCACTCCTCATGTTCACTCCTCCTCCTGAGCTTACGCTTTCAATATCTGTATATTGTTTGACATCTTCTACTAACTAATATATTGTTAACATCAATGACAATCTCATCTTTGGTAAATCACAATGATAATTCATTATAACAACAAATCATCACATCGATTGTTGACATCAATGAAAATATGTCCAACACGGACATTACTTTGTTGATGTGTCATGGAAAGGAGGGTGACATGGATCACTTGAAAATAGGCTGAAGACATTCCCAAAAATTCTTGAAATGAGTGCCATGTGTCAGTGCTAGATGGATGCCATGTGTTTCTAACAGATGATCGCCATGCTTCAGAACTGATGACTTCCACGTACTTTGGCACTTCAGAGCTTGGGGGTAGTCTGCATGTAGAGCTGGAGCTCCGAAGTTACTACTTCGGAGGAAAATGGGGGTGGGGAAGCTGAAACTCCCGAAGTGACCCCGAAGCAAACTAATGATGGATTTGGAAGGATAGGCGACAATGATCAGTGGACTTTAGGAGAAAACACTCTGGATGAAAGCGAGAGGGGAGAAGCTAAAAATCCCAAAGCCCAGATTCCCAAAGTAACTCATGGCCGTCCGATGGATAAGGATGCATGGTGCTTGATCTTTAACTCCATGGGAATGTGCTCCGGAGGAAACCAAAAAGAGAGAAGCCAAAACTCCTGAAACTTGAAATGGAAAAGAAAATCATTACCGTCTATTGGAGACTGACACACGATAGAGATCTGTGCACTTCAGGAAAAGGAATTCAGAGAAAATCGAGAGGAGAAGTGCCCAAACTCTCGAAACCTGAACTCTGAAGTAAATTGTGCCCGTCTACTGGAGAAGGTCACACGGCACTTGATTTTTAACTTGAGGAGAAAACACTCCGGATGAAATCGGGAGTGGAGAAGCTAAAACTCCTGAAGCCCATATTCATGAAGTAAATCTCGACCGTCCGTTGGATGAGGACGTGTGGTGCTTGATCTACAACTCCAGGGATTTTGCCTAGCCACTAATCCTCGCACAAATTTGATATTCTAAATGCACGAGAGCCGTTGATTTGAATTGCTCCTGAGATCTCCGCCATTTGAAAAATAAATCTTCTCACTGCTTGTATTTCAAGCTCGAAATGGACTGCTTTGAATGTTGCATTTGGACGTTTCTGTGCAACAAAGGACTTGGTCATCCTGCAACCCTTTGACAGATTTATGTGATAACATTGGCTCCACAGGGGATGGCATGATCCCTGTGAGTTTCCAAGAAAAAGAATTTCTAGTGCCCTAGCTGTTGGGTTGTGGAATCGAGCTCAGATACATTTGTTGAAGGCAACAGGCTGACATGTACACTACTCTACTTACAAAAAAGAAAACAAACACGTATGCTCCAGAAGGAGCTTATTTATGTACAATCCTAGACTAACTGACTTTTTGCAATGTGCTAGGTGAAAGAAAACTTCCACCATAGCCACCCAAACTGTCTGGTAACATAATTCTTCTCTTCACTGCAAATGATCCACAAAAGGTAAGGGAAGTATGAAAATAGAAAGGAAACATGTTTTGGATCACTGACAATACCCCTAAATGATAATAAGATGAATAATTTTCCAGCCTCCAATGATTTTGGAAAACTCAACTCCATATACAATCCCACAGGGTCATAAAATTTATAATGAGGCACGCTCAACTGGTAAGAAATTACCTCCTTTATTTCATCATTGCTCACTTGTTGTTTGATGTTGTCTGCGGGTCCAGGTTCAAGCATGGTGAATGCAGGTTCGCTGATTTGCAGAGATGGATGCTCAATGTCTTCTGCAGGCCCAGGATGGCTGATTTCCACACAATGTTGTTCCTTAATGTATAAAGGAAAAGGCTTTATAGTATGGTCTTGAAATTTCCTCATATGCACATCGGAATCTGATTCATAGCCATCATACATAGGTTGGATGCTCCCCAAGTCGAAAAAATGTGATATAGGGATCTTCTCTTCTTCATATAAATACACATCAAAGATACGTGAGCCCAAAACTCCTTTACCTTGCAAAGAAAAATGAGAAATCTCTTGAATCACAGGTGAAAATTCATCACGGGAAACCTTTTGAAGGAATAGAGAAAAATACTCTTCTACAATTATTTATTCTTTTAAATATGACACAACAGGTGCGTTGGGGGAAAAATATAATGCATCTATGGCTATGAAATCATCAATACTATCATCAATCATATCTCAAAGGCCTTCTTCTCGGGAAATAGAAAGAGGAACGTTTTCATCCATATTTTCAAAATACTCACCTCTATCCTTACTTTCTCTTTCAATCATATCTTCACAAAACTTATTACAAGAGGAAAACTCTATTGTCTACTAAATATCAGACTTGAACCTTTCAAAACATTCTTCAAGAATTGTGTGAGAAGAATAATACCTCTTACAATACTTGTTAAAAGCTGCATGAAACTTTTACAGGGAGGATATGCTAGCAGGGGCAAGGATCGATACCACTCACAAGCATCTCCCTCTAATGAGTACATGAACATATTCATTAATACATCCTCATGATGTATTCCCCACTGATGCATGAGTTCATGAAACTCAAACAAATGCTCAACAGGGTTGTCATCTCTATGTTCTCTAAATCTGGGAAAAAAATCACCCCACTCATCTATAGTAGGAACAACATTTGGAAAACCATGAATAACAGAGAAATCTAAAGGAGCAAACCTCTGAGCCAAGATGGCTTCCATATAAAAATATGACTTCTTAAAACTGTGGAGTCACCACTGGATTCTTTAACCATGGAGTTGCCAGGTGAATGATATGCAGTCTGAATGTGTCTGGTCTTTGTTCACCATCAAAGATTAGATCTGATCGTTGTCGTTCTCCCAAGGAATATATCTTCACTTCTATCCTTGGAAATTACCCCATGAATGTTAGCATTGAGAGTCACCCTCAGACTTCGAGAGGATAAGCCCAATACCCATCAAAATGTTTGCGGAGGTTGGTTTATGAAAGGAGGTCAAATGGACAAAACGCAGTACAAGAATGTTTTAACACATAAACTGGACAAGCAATGTATAGGGAAATGAGGTCCTCATTAACTTCAGTCAGTGATTTAAGGTTAAGGGTGAGTAGAAGGAAGACTTAGTGAGAAAGGTGGACAAGTATGCCATGAGCATCTGACCTTCAAGCAACTTGGTGAAGAAAAAATTAGGCAGAAGAGAACTCTTGAACTCAAGTTTCAGACACCGAAATATGTCACAACAACATAATAATCAAACCTCTATTACCATGTGACTATAACAACTCATCTAGATCCTCCATGCATGAGAATTTCAACATAAGGGGAAATAATATAAGAAAGGAAAGTACCGGAAAAGGTCACAACAACATTGTAATCAAACCTACATTACAATACAACCGCAACCCTCGTCTGGATCCTCCTTGCACGAGTGTTTCAGCACAGTTTAAAAAAATAGATGAAAGAAACTAACTTCTATGAATGTAAAAGTCTCAAGTCTCATACAAAACCAGATAACAACTTTATTATCAAAATATTACAAAATAGGGAGCTCTGCTAAACCAGTTGACGATCTTAATAAAATATAGAATTGAGCTATTTATAATCAGCTCAGTTCACCACTTCCAGGGATGTGATCTGGCCATCCCATTCAAAGCTTTACGTCTGTGCAACCTTCTATCAAAATGTGTGTGTATCCTTTTGTCAGATGTGAGATCAAATCAACATGGGCTTGCAGGAAAAACAGTCCATAGGGGTACCTCGGGCTAACAATTATGTCTCCTTGACCATAACTTCTAAGTTTCCCATTTATGGAGTGAGCCGAGGTTTCAACCCCCAGTCCTTCATTTATTAACTGATCTCTTATCGGGATCGGGATGCGGCTCAATGTCTAGGGGGTTGCCACGCGCTACTCTCGGATTTGTTGTTATATAAGCACGTGATTATGGGGTCGTCAAAGGCAGTTTGAATTCACACCGCATTTGAGCCCGCAATTCACCACCAAATGCCACGTAGCACTTTCTCTATACCACAGTTTCAATTGCGGGACCACTCAAGGATTTTAACGCTCGAGCAAGTAGTGTCCTCGCAATGAAGCATGGCCATTGATCTAGTCACGGTCCGCGATCTGGGTGCCTTTTCTACTTTAGCTCCCCTACTAAATTTATCCATCTGCCAACTCCAAGATCCATTTAAAACATGCTTAGAGATGGAGCCAAATTTGACGCTTGAGAGCTTTGAATGTTGAAAAAAAATATTTCTCGGAGAATGGCTTCCCGAAGTTGACGTGGTGACCTGACGTCACTGTGTTGATGTGTCGTAAAAAGGAGGGTGACACACGTCACTTGAAAATAGGTTGAAGACATGCCCAAGAATGCCTGAAATGAGTGCCATTTGTCAGCGCTAGATGGATGCCACGTATCTCTAAAATATAAGCGCCACTCATCGAAACTGATGAATTCCATGTACTTTGGCACTTTAGAGCTGGGGGGCGGTCTGCATGTATAGCTGAAGCTCCGAAGTGAATGACGACCATTGATCTGAGGAGGACACGCGACAGGGATCTGTGGACTCCGAGAGAAACTACTTCGGAGGAAAATGGGGGTGGGGAAGTTGAAACTGCCGAAGAAAACTACCACCGATGGATTTGGAAGGACACGCGACAATGATCGATGGACTTTGGGAGAAAACACTCTGGATGAAAGAGATAGGGGAGAAGCTAAAAATCCCAAATCTCAGATTCCCAAATTAAATCATGACCGTCCGATGGAGAAGGGCGCATGGTGCTTGATCTTTAACTCCGCGGGAATGTGCTCCAGAGGAAACCAAAAAGAGAGGAGCCAAAACTCCCAAAACCCGAAATGGTGAATCAAATCATGACTGTCCATTAGAGATGGACACGTGGCAGAGATCTGTGCAGTTCAGGAAAATCACTTCGGAGAGCATCGAGAGGAGAAGTGCCCAAACTCCCGAAACCCGAACTCCGAAGTAAATCCTGCCTGCCTGCTGGAGAAGGACATGTGACACTTGATTTTCAACTTCAGGAGAAAACACTCCGGATGAAATAGGGAGTGGAGAAGCTAAAACTCCCAAAGCCTAGATTCCTGAAGTAAATCATGACCGTCCAATGGATGAGGACGCGTGGTTCTTGATCTACAACTCCGAGGCTTCTACCTAGCCACTAATCCTCGCGCAACTTTGATATTCCAAATGCACGAGAACCGTTGATCTGAACTACTCCTGAGATCTCCGCCATTTGAAAAATAAATCCACCCACTGCTTGTATTTCAAGCCCAAAATGGACTGCTTTGAATGCTGTGTTTGGACGTTTTTGTGCAACAAAGGACTTGGTCGCCCTGCGACCCTTTGAAAACTTTGTGTGATAACACTATATTCAATCAAATGAGAAATTTATTTCTTGAAAACATTCATTTTTTCTTCTTTTTCCACATTCAAGATTATTGTTTCATTGGCAATGTCTTGGGAATGTTCTTCTTCTATGCAATGACTATCTTCTTTATTCTCAAAATTGTTCTCTTCCACCAATTTTTCTTTATTTTGGTTGAATTATTCTTGCATATTCGATGGAGACTTTTTAATTTCTTCCTCATATGGAGTATATGAGATGCGGATATCGTTTTCTTGGTCTTTGGAATTCTTTCCTTCATTCTCAGCAACAAGATTTGATTCAAAAAAGTCTTGGGGTGTTTCATGATATTCTTTTTATGAATCATTCATTTCATCCTTTTTTGTCCATGTGGGAGGGAAGCAACATTTAAAACATCAACAAAAATGTATGAATGCACCTTTGGGATAAACTTTTCTGCAAATTAATCTTCTAACACATCCCAACTAGTAATGGAGTTAGACATTAATGAACTATACCATTCAAGAGCATCCTCTCGTAGAGTTTGTAGGAATAATCTAGATGTAACATTGTCTCCAGTGAGGTTGAAATCTTAACATATACCTTTAAAATTAATCAAGTGTTTCTCTGCATCTTCTGAAACATCCCCAAAGAATGTAGAAAAAAATTCAATAGGAATATTGGGAATTTGAAAGTCTATTTCTGGTAGATTTAAAGGGGTATTATGAAATCACCTCCTTCTTTGAGTATTTCTCCTTTTTGTCGAATCTTGCAAATCCATTGATGGGCCCGATGAAGAATATAAAGAAGCATTATGATATGAATGAAACCCTTCATTTTGAATTTTTTTCAATGGAGTTGCCAGGGAGTTCATTCTTCTGAATCTTTGGTGCTTCTCGTTTCTTTTTGAAATTACAAAAAAGGTGATCCATGCTTAAAATAAGCAATAATTTTCTTGAATCTTCTTCTCGAAACTTTAAGCCATGGAGATTTTGGGTTCCTGAAATATTTTGAAAATAAATCCTCCCCAGTATGGTTGCCAAACATATTGACGCTTGAATCCGTTAGGACCAAAACAGAAACCTCACGAGGATGTAAATCCCCCTGTGCTTTTATAGAGGTGGTACTCCTCTTTACTTTAAGAATTTCTTGGGATTCTAGATCTTCGGAATATGGGACTTTGTAGAAGTCCATCGTGGTATTCAAAGAAATATAAAGATTGCAAGAAAAATAACAAGAAATAAAAATGTTTTGTTTTCTTTTTAAAGAAAGTTTTTGAGAAATGACCAGGAATCACACACTTCATACATTTAAAGATGATAAACAAAATTTCCTCACATCTCATAGTTAAACTAAATATTTGTGATCACATAAAATAAAAAGAAGATGGTCTGCATGCATAAGAGAACTTTAACAGAGTAGACACATCGACAACTCAATAAATATAATGATAAATCAATCTCAAATATTTTATACTCAAAACTTAGAGTTACAAAGCACAATCAAAACTGATCCCGAAATAGCTCTCTTGAAATTTCTAAAAAATATATAATATGTTACATATTCTTTGAAATTTAAAATGCGTTTGTCCTTAGGACTGGGATTGGGGCTCCCACAGACCATAAAGAAAATATAAACAATAATTAATATTGTAGAAGGAGGATGGTAGACAGTAAAAGAACAACAAGACATGGAAAGAAGAAAAATAGAAGTTATCAGACTTTGGTTAAACATTTCTAGTGAAAGAAACAGAGTAACTGGATGAACGAACTGATAAAGAAAGAAAGATGTGATCAACATAAACTTACTATGATGGTCTCTCCTATCGTCACTTGCTTGCTGTTGTTCTTTTATTGTCTTCATTGACGGTTACATGAACCGTCTCAACTGTTTCTTGCCCTTCTAGAAATTCCCGTACAAGTTTCTTCTTGAAACATTTCCTTTAATTAATTCCTCATTAATTAATTCACATCATTAATAGAAGTATATTTAAAGTGGGTCCCTCTCCTTTTTCAATAAAGGTTTTAATTAAACTTATATTTTTTGAAATTTAATTAATTTCCCTTTAAAATAGGATGGCTGTGTTTTAATTCTATGGGAATAATAATAATTTTTTTATCCATGGAAATCATTTCATATTTTATCTTCTTCATCTTAGCTTTCCAACTATATAAATTTTTTCCAAATCCGTCGCCTGGATCTCAAGATATGAGCTCGTGAAGTTGAGTTGTCACACAAGCCCATTAAAAAATGCAGCTGACTGATATTTTAATTTTTGAGAATAATGTATCAAATTTAAGCACTTTAAACATGTACCACTGTCTTCTACATCGAAATACCTTTCCAACAGTATAATTTTTTCTTCAAACTGAGGTCGGGAGCTCAATATATAACCTTTGCAAGATAGTGACTCAACCACCGTCGATCAAGTTTGATTGGTAAATGTGGATCCTTGATTCAATTTCGATATCCCTTGTTGAATTTAGACTTTTCTTCATTATTATTATCCCACATGTACGAGAATAAAAGAGACTTAGTGCTATATAATGTTAAATGTAACATACACTTGACAAGAAATAAAAAACAGAGGAGACTATGGAGCTTGGAGGATTCAACCCTTGGAAAATTGTCGAATATAATAATACTTTTGCATGCCGAGTCAACCACCAATATGTCCAGTCAACAATGATGATTGAACAAACTAATTATTTCCACATGTCATCACTCGGTAGGCCAACAATCTACCAATAAGAATCTATCAAATGTCATCCAATAAAATGATGCCATGTGTCACTTTTTGTATGCTGCCACATGTCTCCATTAATTAGTTTCCATGTGGATATATCTCATTGTTTAATAAAGTTCCATGTGTCATTTGGAGATTTTCCTCGTAGAATTTATGATAGGAAAAATATTATTAAAATAATAAGGTGGGTTTGCGGGGTTATGGGAATGCAAAGGTAGGTGAGAATCTTAGAAATCACCGTGAACTTGCGGTAAGACATAGTAAGAAATAAGTGTGAAAATTTCTAAGTGTTAACTAAAGTGGATAGGAGAGGAGAATCGGTTGGATGGCCTTGCACCTAATATATGAAAAAAATACTGTATCATGAACCCGTGAACCCGCGGTAACTCATATATTTAGCTAAGTGTTGGAGGAGTTACATAGTAAAGAGTAGTAAAAAGAGTTGTGTGCATTATGAAGGTGGCGGAAGTCAAAGTGCATTGGGAGGGTAGCGGAGATAAAACATACTCTTAGGAAATATCACCAACCCGTGAACCCGTGGTAAGCCATAGTAAATAAGGATAAGTTTGGAAAGTATATAATGGATCATGTGAAATATTGAAAAAAATATGGAAATTATGAAAAATGAAAAGAAATATATGGGCAATAAAGGAATTACATGAAATTTGGGAAAGGAAAAAGGGAAAAGGAAAGAAATGGAAAAATGAGATAATGAAAATGGAAAGGAAAATAAAAAGAAATGGGAAAATAAAAGAAAAGAGAAATGATTGTGAACGTGGAAAGGAATAAGGAAATATGGCTAAGTGTGGAAAATAGTAAGGGGAATATGAAAGTAATGAGACAATGGGAAAAACGACTAAGTATAAAACGAGAGAATGAATAGAGGTGAAGGGAAAAGAGAGGAACATTTTTCATATTTCCTCTTGTAATACCTCCATTGGACTTCTGGATAGAAGTATGTGTATCTTGGTCATGGAGACTCTGATTTTGATTCCGCGAAATGCATGACAAAGATGATACCGCTGGCTATGTAATGAACATATAGTAGTTCAAAAATCTTCATATTCCAATATTGTTTTTTTTATTATTATTCCAAGAGCGGGAACATATAAGTGACCAAATTTTGGTCAACACCTCTATACCCCCCTTTCTCTCTCTCTCTCTCTCTCTCTCTCTCTCCATTTGTCTCTCCCCTCCATCTCTCTCCCTCTGATCCAAAAAGGATCCAGAGAAGGCTAAGAACAACTCAGAATGCCCAGAGGCAAATCAAGATGCTTAGAATGGCTTCAACAGATAGAGAGCGGGAAAAAATTCAAAGTTCCCAAAAATCAGTTAAAATGGCATGGTCGTGGAGAGTGTGTTGCAAGATTTCTAATGATGTAAATGGCTCATCAAACAGATTTATGGATCAAAAGATATAAGCGGTCAAATTTCAGGTCAACTTGGTAAAAAATTCAAAGGTCCAGGTGGCATGTGTCACCATTGCAAGCGTGACATGTGGCATGTACGTACAAGGAGATGTGGCACTATATTATGTTTATACATGGAAAATTCTCATAGGTACACGTGGCAAGTTATGTGTTCCAGTCTCTGGTTGACACGTGACAAAGGACAACCAATGAGAGGTTGCCACGTAGCAACCCCCCATTGGCCTCTTATAGTACAATTTATTAAGAAGATATATTGGAGCCGATGGGAGTTGAACTCCTAACCTCCTAGCCCAAAGGACTTACAACTATGCGCTAGCCACCATGCCACTATATGGTCCTTGTTTATCTACAGTGTGGATTTTATTTAAGTTTAATAATGTTTCGTATGAGCAGAAGAAAAGGGCTAGGCCCTCGGCCCAACCCTTGGTTATACGATACACCATATGTCCACACCGATAACCATCGGCAGTTCCACCATATATGGTAGCATATTCCACCAACCGCCAAACTTAACCATTGCCATAATCTCCGCCATTAGTTTAGCAGTGCGCCAAAATTTTGTTATAACTATATGCTAAAAGCGGAGTCCGCAGGATTTGATCTCGGGACCTCTGCCAACAAGTGACTTAGAATAGCCACCAATAAACAACGCACCAACCACTTTAGTTATTACATAACCGCCCAAAATTTTTATAAAAGGGGGGTTTTCGCCAGTGTATTAGAGATGGAGGAGAACTAAGAGCATGCCTGTACGGATTTCAGCACATATTTTGAGACAGGGCACACATTTCGATATTTTCCGAGTCATTTATTGCAGAGGCAGGGCACAAATATTGAGGTAGGGGTGTCTCTTGGGCCTAAAAGTTCTAGATGCAGATCGAGGCGTGGAGACAATCATTTTTAGGTAATTCGACGCCACGCACGCAATGGTGATGTTAGTTTTCTGATTTGAGCAAAGCTTTTGTAGCTGAACTCCAGAATGAGGTATACTTATGTATTTTGCCCAATTCTTTTGTGGAGTTAATAAAAAGACCTACCCATTTGAGAGTAGGACCCGGAGACGTAGTCCACCAAGGACAAATTCCATTATCAATTTCTTTTTGTTCATATTTCATTCTTATGTCTCTTTCCTTTTGAGATTTTCCTTCTTTATGGTGTACTTTAGTTTATGCTCATTTTATATAATTCTTTAATAAGTCACCTGATGAAAAGATCCTGGATCATGTTGCTATCAGAGTGGTTGTCTTTGACTTGAATTGTTGAGTATGAATTCTTACTAGGGCCAATCATAAGAAGGGTGAAGGAACTCTTAAGACTTTCAATCCCAAAGTTGGTCTTGCATCCCGAAGGAAGAAGATGGCAGGAGAGGACACGCGTGATGAACAGGAAAAAGGAAGAAGAAAGGGAAGAAAAAGGAAGCACCACCCGATGATGATGCTTTGGTAAACCAAGAGGCTGGAGGAGACCCTCCCAAGCCTCCATCTTCACCTTCAAGCTCTAGTGCTTCTTCCTCTGAGCATTCTCATCACTCTCATCATTCTAGCCATAAAGCCTCTTTTAAGAAACCATTATTAAATCTTGATGTAAAGTTTTCTTTACCTATGTTTAATGGAGATGCTAATCCTAAAAAGTTAGACAAAGAGGAAGTTAAAGTGCAATTGGCTTCTCTTTGGTTGGAAGGCACCATTCTCATATGGTGGGAGAGCAAGCTTCAGGATAGAAGTAAGTGTGGTAATCTTCTTTCCTCATGGTCGCAATTTAAAACAAAGATAAGGAAGTAGTTCTATACATTAGGGTATTTACATAAAGAAATGATGGAATGGAAAAATTTGAGGCAGAGTAAAGGTCAGACTGTATAAAGTTTCACAGAATAATTTAGGAAGAAAGCTCTTGCATTGAACATTCCTTTGGATTGTTATGAAACTTTAATAAAGCATATTGACGCACTTCACAGTTATATTTGTTATACTTTTCTCTTGTTTAACCCCACTAGTCTTGACGAAGTTTGTGTGCAAGCCACTCACCTTGAGAACATGGGGAAACATGTTCAAGAAGATCCCACGAAGAAACCTTCCAATTTCCCACAAAAGACTTTCAAGAAGTTCAAAAAGAAGGACAAGAAGACTGCTACAGTGACGAGAGAAGGAGGAAAACCATCTTGCACTCATTGCAAGAAGGGTGGTCACGATGAAGAACACTGTTGGAAATTGCATCCGTAAAAGAAACTCAAACAGTTCGGTGGAAAGGGGAAGACAAAGACCGTTGCTACAGTTCAACAATATCTTGGTTCTGATTTAGGAGGTGAAGGAAATATCACAACAGTTGGAGTACAAGGTAAATATTCCCTTCATGCTAGTTCAAGTTCCAATAATGAATCTCATGTTGATGAACGAAAGAGGAATGAGTTATTTAATATACGAGTTGTATCTAAACATACTAAGATAGATACATTATTTGATCCGGGTTCACAAGTAAACTTAATATCTGAAGCACTTGTCAAGAATATGGGTCTTGTATTGAAACCACATCCAAAGCCTTATCCTCTTGGTTGGGTATGTGATAAAGAAAAACTTAATGTAGCCAAACAATGTAGGATCATATTTGCTATTGCTTCGAAGTTGATTGATGAAGTGGATTTGGATGTTGTACCACTTGATTTATGTGGCATAGTGTTGGGAAGTCCAATTTTTTATGATAGAAAAGAAGTATCATTTCGTCATGAGAACAAATACCACCTTACTAAAGGGGGAGTGGAATATATTGTTAGAGCTCACAACAAGAGGGTAAATACAACACTTGTTAGTGCAGGGCAAATGAAAAGACTCATAACCACTAATAAGAGATATGTACTCATGGTCGTCAAAGAGAAATATGTCGGGACATCTGACACTTTCCAAGGGTGTGATCCATGTCATAAAAATGAATTAATTGATATTGTTTCTAAGTATGATGATATTTTTTAGGAACCAGATGGATTATCTCCTAAGAGGGAAATCCAACATGATTTTGATTAAGGTTGGTTGTCATTGATGTCAACCCTTGAAGAAAGCCCCATAGCACAAAGGTTTGGGTAATGGACTCAAGATTCTTTGATGTAAATATGACTCATTGTTGTTTTTTCATGGTTCGTAAGAAGTAAATATGGATGAACTCCAAAGTGGTCCCCTTATGGTGAAAGCCCTCACGGGAAGACACTTTGCGGAGTAAGAGAACCCATGATTAATTGTGGAATAATGAGATGAAGGACAATTAATTTGTCAGGGAAACTATCCTATATGGATAGTTCTTGTAATTCCATTTCCGGTGGTATGTAGAACGTCACATAACTCCTCACGGTTAGAGAGTTATGACCATATGAAGTTGGAGAACCTAGGTTTGGGTAATGGACCCAAGTTTGTTTGATGGATAACGGTATGATTTTTTATATATTTTAAGGTAATAATATTTTAGATGGATAGTACATGTCATTCCATTTTTGGTGGTATGTGCAATGGCACATAACTCGTCACGGTTTGAGAGTTATGGCCTTACGAAGTTGGAGGACCCTCATATGTCATCTAGAAGCCCCTAAAGGTCAAAGTAGTGAAAGTGGTTTAAGAGATTTAAAAAGGTAAATAATAAAGTGAAGTGATGAGTGTATTATAATTCAAAGTGAATACAAAATAAATTATTTCATAATAAATTTAATGGAGAAATTAGAAGTGGGTTAACCCTAAAATAAGGAAAGTGGGCCAAGTGACCTAGAAGATGTTTTTAAGGAAGCTACTTGGAGAGTATAAATAAGAGGCAAGGCTCTCTCATTTTAATCACACTTGAGCATATTGAATGTCTATAGGTGTTTGAGGTAACCAAGGATATCTAATCTGAATTTCTAAGGGAAGGTGAATAAAAGAAGGCCGAAATGCAAGGAAGGATAAATTCTTTTGATGGTGCTTTCTAAGGTATGTTATTTACAGGCCATCTCACCATTTTTGCTATAACGTTTTTTTTATAATGATTCAGATCGTGAAATTACTATTACATTGAGAAAACATACCCAAATATTGGTGGTAAAAAATTCATCTTGTGGGTCATTGTATTTTGGGAGTTACACTCTGTGGAAAATAGGGTTTGTGGCTAGTCCTGAAACTAGTCAAAAACAGGTGTTTCGGGTAAAAATGTCATAACTTCTTCATAACAGATCCAAATTCAGTGAGACCAAATGTGTTAGTTAGGGTACAATATTTAGTATGTTTTGTAATAGTTTCATATCAATTCAATAAATATTTCGTGTGGGGCACTCTCTTCAAGGTCGCTCTCTAGAATAAGCCACAATTCAACAAGGTATGCCATTTTTACTATAAATCCTTTTCTGAAAGGTTCCAAGTAGTGACACCTAGATGAACTACATAAAACACACTGAAGAAAATTGTGTATCATTTTCATATCTTTATACATTACAGGTTCAAAGTTATGATTACTTCAAGTTAGGGTTGTTGACTAATCCAAAACTAGGCATGTGAGACTAAAGAAAAGTTTGATGAAAATGAT
>ML805330.1:128076-150881 GCA_009831015.1 Picea engelmannii
TGGTGGAGAAGCACCATTCCCTCCATTTCCATTTGGAGTTTTATCACCACTGTCTCCCTTATGCTTTGAAGGGTTGGAGCCTTCACCTTGCAACAATGCATTCCTTTCCATCAAGATCTTCATCATCTCTCTCATTTCCATGAAATCCTTTCTGAGATCTTCATCTTCTGCAGGAACACGTTCATGACTTTCTTCATGAGCCATACTTGGTGAATGCCTCCTTGAAACTTGCGGTGATTGTATATGCTTCCTCCTTGAAGGATGAGAACTTGGCTCCACAAGTTGATCTTCTCCTCTTGTGAGTTTCAACCTTGTGAGCATCAGAAAACAAAACACTTGCAAATAATCAAGTCTTCAAAAACTAGTGCTCTGATACCAACTTGATCTAAAAATGAAGAGAAGACTTGAAATCTTGAAAATATTTGCAAGTAAAGTTTATGTGTTAAAAGAAAATGGATAAACTTTGCAACACATCATTAATAGGATTTATTCATTTAAGACACAAATAAACAATAGCATAATCAATGAACATAAGCACATAACACAACAAATAATAAAGGAGTTCACCCCTCTCTTGGGCTACATCTCCTGGTCCAGCTTCCAATGGATCATTATTATTAATTGCTCAAAGTTCTCAAAAACATGTTTTACAATGCTCAAAATGACCAATAGACTGCTCCAATGGCTTCAGAGCATCCAAAAACCCCTATCTGGGCTTTTTTGGCACCTCATTTGCCCAAAAAACGAAGAAGTTAGGCTTCCTTGAAGTCTCCTCTTCAAGCTTGTTGTCTCTGCATCTACAAATTGCACCCTTGTTCATTCAACCAAGCACACACGCTATTTAAAGTGTAAAAACCTGGCATCGAATGCAACCGCGCCAATGGTGCGAACTGTAGGACGGTTATGGGCACGCCATCCCCTAACCGCCAAGCTCTCGGGCACATGGGTCCATGTGACCACGCGCATTTTTAAAAAGGGCTCCATCCCATAGGCAAATAGAACCGTAACATGTGGCGGGTCGTTTCAACCATTTTAAACCACAAATTAAAACCTAAAACGTGCGCATGCCCATTGTACTAGAGTCATATGACATGGTCGTATGATATGAGTGCTATAACCATGGGCTGGGGCTAAGCCCCAGCCCGACCCCCGCGCCAAACAATAAACAATACAAACTTAAATTTATATAAACCCACTCATATAGCAAGGAACAAATGGTGGTATGTTGGTTGGGAGGACTTTGTTAAGGCTTTACACCGGTGGTGAGGTATGGGGTTCGACCCCCATGGACCCCATAAAATTTTAAATAACAAACCATAGCCAATAACAAGGTGCCAGGTGGCAGCCCATGACTGGGCCACGTGGTACCACACCATTAACCAAAAATAATGCCACGTGTCACATCATAATTCGACCACATCTTCCAATCAAAAACTGCCACATCAGCGTATGGATGTACGGTATCTGCCACGTCATCGTACGGCCCCTGCCACGTCAATCTATACGGACTGCACAGTCAGCGTCCTTTTTTTCCCTGTTTGACAATTCGAACAGATCGCGATATCTCTCGCTCCCGACGTCCGTTTGACCCCAAACGAGTTGCGTTGGGTTCGCAACAATGAGGCCTACGCTCTCGTTCGATTTGAAGTGATTCCGAGCACTTTGAATGTTTGAGCAAAATTTGATCCCCTGATCATCCCCAGTCTTGTTTGTGAAGAAGAAAGATGGGACATTGCAATTCTGCATTGATTTCGAATAGTTGAACAAAGTGACTATAAAGAAAAAGTATCCTTTACCAAGGATTAGTGATCTCTTTGATTAATTGAAGGATGCAAAGATATTCTCAAAGATTGATCTCAGGTTAGGGTACCATCATGTAAGGATAAAGGATGAATACATCAACAAGACCGCCTTCAGAACAAGGTATGGTCATTATGAATTCACAGTGGTGCCATTTGGGTTATCCAATGCACCAATTGTTTTCATGTGCCTAATGAATGGTGTATTCAGAGAATATTTAGACAAGTTTGGCATAGTATTTTTGGATGAAATCCTAGTGTATTCCAAGTCGGAGGGAGAGCATGAGCATCATTTGAGGATGGTGTTGCAAGTGCTACGAGAGAATCAACTGAATGAAAAATTGAGAAAGTGCTCATTTTATCAAAAAAGAATTCACTACTTGGGGCATATTATTTCAAAGGATGGGATAGCAGTGGATCCCGAGAAGATTGAAGCCATTAGAGAATGGTTAGAACCCAAGAATGTGACAGAAGTCAGATCCTTTATGGGTCTAGTTGGCTATTACATGAGATTCATTGCAGGGTTTTCAAAAATTGCTGACCCAATCACTTCATTACAAAGAAAAGGGGTGAAATTTCAATGGACAAAAGAATGTGAAAAGAGCTTCCAAGAATTGAAGCAATTGTTAACCAGTGCTCCAATCCCAAGGATTGTAGATCTGAATGAAGATTTTGTAGTGTGTACAGATGCATGCAAAGAAGGACTGGGTGGATTCCTCAATCATAATGGGTTTTTGGTATGTTATGAATCCAGAAAGCTAAAGGAAATTGCAAAATACATCGCCAGATGTATGGAATGTCAGAAGTTCAAAGTTGAACATAGGCACCCAGCTAGGTTACTACAACCATTACCCATTCCAGAGTGGAAGTGGGAAGTTTTGAAAATGGATTTCATCATAGGATTTCCGAGAACAAGCAAGCAACATGATTCCATCATGGTGGTGGTGGATAAGCTTACGGAAGATGCCCATTTTATCCCATTGAAGACTACTCACAAGGCAACTAATGTTGTTGGTATCTATATGAGGGAAGTAGCACGATTGTATGGAATACCCAAGACAATTGTGTCTGACAGAGACCCGAAATTTACCTCAAAGTTTTGGAAATAGTTATTCAAGGGGTTAGGAACGAACCTAAACTTCAACATAGCCTATCATCCTGAGTCTGATGGGAAAATAGAAAGGGTGAACCAAGTGATAGAGAACATGCTAACGATGTATGTGATGGACAAACCATATAAATGGGAAGACTACCTACACTTGGTAGAATTTTCCTACAACAATGGGTATCAAGCATCACTGAAGATGAGCCCGTTTGAAGCACTTTATGGAAGAAAGTGCAACACACCAATAAGTTGGGACAACACAGCTGATAGAGAAATAATTGAGCTAGAGTTGATCAAGGTAATGGAAGATCAAATGCTGAAGATTAAACAAAATTTGAAGGATTCCCAAGACAAGAAGAAAATGTATGTTTATAAGAACAGAACCCACAAGGAGTTTAAAGTGGGTGATCATGTATTTTTGAAAGTGAAATCCAACCGAAGCTCCTTGAAGTTGGGAAACTATTCCATGTTGGTAGCCAGATATTGTGGGCCATTTGAAATCCTAGAAAGGATTGGACCAGTCGCATATATGATTTCATTGCCTGCATCCATGATTGTTCATAATGTGTTTCATGTCTCATTGCTTAATAAATATATACCTGATGCTAATCATGTTATCGATTGGAATGTGATTCAGGTGGAGAAAGAAGGCGTCTTTCAAGTGCGTGCAGTGTGCATATTGGACCGGAAGAGAAAACATCTCTGGAATCGAGCCATAGGGATTGTAAAGGTCCAGTGGACTTGGTACGGTCCTGAGGACGCGACATGGGAGCATGAGGATGTTATGCGGGCATAATACCCGCATCTTTTTGAAGATTTTGAAAATCTTGTTAATACTGTGTAAATAAGTTACACTGAGGACAGTGAAAAAATAAGGGGAGGGGATTGTAATATCCCCAAGGATGAGCCCCAGTTGTATTTATGAATTGTAAACATGTTTTGTAGGTTGGTGAGCTGAGAAATTATAAGATGGTAAGCTTATGTGTTATTAGGCCGGAGAGCCTAAGTGTTAAAGGCCAGGAGCATGTTTTGTACATGTAACTATTCATATCATTAATATAAAAGCATCGTTGCGTGTAGACCAACCACGATAAAAGAGAATGGTGGACTAAGCTCCACTAGGCTGGGTAAGGGAGAGGGGGGTGAGAGGTTGGAAAGAGGGGCTAGGCTTAAGGACTTAAGTCCAAGAGAATAATAATTTTTTATTATTCCAAAATTTGATTTGAAGGATATGTTTATATCCTAGATTCCATTGCGAATATGGGGGGCTTCCAAATGGAAAGGAACGTGCTTCATGGGTGACATGTGTCGACTCAGGCACATGCAGTTTAAGTTGGAAAGTCATCTCGTTGGGGGGTTTCACTTCCCATTCTCCCATCCTTCACCTAACTTGTCAGGGCCTCCATCGTGGACATGGGCATCTCAGACACACCTCTGAAACCAGTCACTGGGGAAGCCAACATGTGTTTCCTATGAAGCCTAGTATATTTGTACTTGCCAAAACCGTGTTGTCCTCACCTTGCTGGAATTGAGTTGAATTTGGTTGAAGAAGCAAGTTGTCAGGCTCGTGGTTGAAGAGGCAGGTTGTCAGGCCCATGGTTGAAGAGGCAGGTTTTCATGCCTATGACAAACTCTCTCCAGGTGAGAGAGTTTGTTGGGAAGTGATTTTATCCTAGAGAGAGTCCAGCACCAACTACGAAGATATGAGAATTCCTGATCTGACATGTTGCCGAGACCCTGAAAGGGAAGTGGAGCAATTGATGGACTATGGAACAATGAAGGTGAATATTCCCAGGGTGGAACATGTATGTGGAGAATGAGAGTCCGTGAGTAGTGGGTGTAAGAAGGCTCTTGAAGAGAATCCTTCCAGTTGCACTATGTATTCTCCTATAACCTCAGCCTAGTCTATGATTCCCTTGCCCTAGGTGGATCTTAGTCCCAACTCAATGGTGACCCACTGTTGAGCATGATAAGAAGCGTGGTCTAAGGCTGGGAGGTTCGTGGAAGGTCTGCACGTAGTTGGTGATTGTTCTGCAGTTAAAGATAAGTATCATTTTCATTCTTAATTATATATGTTATGCATGTCTGTGATTCGTGAAATGTTATCATGTGTTCCGTTACATCTATGATTTACTGTCAATTCCATTTGAGTCTATATGGTAGCAGTAGTTCTATGTTATTGTTTTAAATCCTTTAGAAATGCATTTAGTATATATATGTGTATGTCTTTGGGATGTTACAAATTCATATCAGAGAAGTAAGATGTTCCTCTATGGCGTTGCTCGGCGTGTTGGGTGGTTGGGGACGTTACATGTACTACACCCACCAATCCACCTTGTTTCATCCCCCATTATTGATGCACCAATCTATCAACCCCCACCATTTCATCCATTGTGATTGCACTAGTTCACCCTCATGCATCCCCCATAGCATCATCTAATGTGGATGCAACACTTGACCCTACATAAAATATTTCCTCGAAGTAGCTTGTAAAACTAAGTTATTTTCCTACTATGCAATCTCTATCATTTCTTGAGTTATTCATGGTGATATCATTTGTTGATGATTTTTTTATGTAGCATGAATGGAAATGATTTTAGGAATATTTTATTAAATTTCATTCTTTAATTATCGTAACTACAACAAGGTGGCATAGCATAGAGTTTAGGGTCATGGAGGATGAAAACACCCTCAAGACTTACATTATCATCTATTGTGAGTTTTCTTGGCTTGATTTATAAATAACTATTATGTAAGTATGTTAATTCATTGTGGAAAATAACTTATAAGAATGGCATTTATTTGTCTAGTCTCAAAAAAGATGAACCACACCAAGATGCAAAAACACTTGAGTTTTCTCTTCAAGTAAGAGGAGGAAGATAATCTTCTTGGATGCACTTAATAGTGATGAGGGTGGAAATGGTCAATGAGTGACCAATGAGTGCCATTTTGTATCTAGGGAATTAGATGTCATTCTTCCATGTTTGGTCATAAGGTGGCATTATGTATCTTGGGAACTATCTTCCATTTTCTAAAAAATGTACAGTTGAGCCTATTATCCACCATTTTGTACATAAATTGCAATGTGATTTTCATCACAATGAGTTGGTTTGTAGCCTAGAGAAAATTATTCTTAGTATAATGGTGCAAACTATTTATGATATGTACTCCTGGATGGCACATATTTGAAGTTGCTACAAGATCAAGAGGAAAACTAAACAATTGATTAAATGGGATAAAACTTAGCCCAATCTAATATCGACCAAAAGAGTTACAAAACATACCAGAGGGTTCTTTTGTAGAACACTCACTCTCGCTTGATAAATGGATATATAGAATGTTTGACTTGTACCTTGCATAAAATATGTGAATAGTGTTTCAATATTTTCCAAATGAGTTTCAACAAAAGATTCGAGGGACACTATGTAAAAGAGGTGTCCCTACCTGATCTTCCCTTGTAAAGTTTGAGAAGACATCTATGTCATGCCCCATATATATAATAATAATAAAGGAGTCATAATGAGTACTTATATAAAAAAATAATAATAAAGAAGTATAATAATTATCCTAAAGGAGCTATAATAAGTACTTATTGTGGATATTTGGGTAATAAAAGAAAATGGTAAAATAAGTAACAACAATTTATAGAGAAACCCTAAAATATAACAAAGAATTAAATAATGATCTAAGATGGATTCTATATAAGGACGTAGAATAAGGTGAAAATAAATCTCATTTTGCTTGGGAAATATAAAGACAAGGCTAAGAAGAGCTCGCATAGTAGTGGATTGAGGGATTGGGGGCTCTGAGTTGCGAGGGTTGAGGGATTGGATGGGAGGAGAGTGATCCCCCACATTATGTCGTGGTTGGAAAAATAAAATATCAAGGTATAACTATGTTTATGAAGTCACTAGATTACAAGTATGTGCTATCCAGGTAAGCTACTCACCACATATTTCTTGTAAGTTATGAAATATTGAATCATGTATCTCTATTTTATCAGATCTAGTTTTGTAAACGTAGTGTTTACCTATGTATTTAGATACATTAGATTTAGGGTCCTGACATATGGTATCAGAGCCTTGTCTCTACTCTAAGGACCTATGGACCTCCCATGTAAGAAATGATTTAGAAGTATATATAGATTTAATGGTTAATATTCCCTATAACTATTCAAATATTTTTACTTCCACCCCTGCTCTATAGTTATCATTTTTCCTTCTTAGATCAGTTTAAAAGAGCCCATTCCATGCTACCAACTGTAATAAAGGTTACTATTTTAGAAACCAAAAACTAGGGATGCCAATCTTAAGAAAAAAAACAAAGTTTTCCACAACAACAAGATCACAACATTCAATTCAGATGCATCCTCGCTTTGCTCAAGTAAATAATTCAAAACCCTAAGTTATTTTCATAATCCAGGGGTAATCTATTTCACTTCAAATTGCTCTATTATCCCAAGGTTTGTAGTAAAAATACATAAACGAAGGTAGAGGTATTCTTTTTTAGTTACTATAGTTTAATCATATGAGGGAAGAGGTTCCTATAGAATCTTTCTTAGCAAGCCATGTGTGGGGCACAATGATATGTACTTCCATATACAATCATATGTTGGAACTATGTTGCTAGGTTATCTTTGATTGAGATTATCTCTTTTTTTTAAATCAAAATTTATATCATAAATCTAGGGATATTATGGATCAATCAGACCAATGGTGATATATTAATATAGGTTATAAGCATCATGAATAAAACCCTAGAAAATATATATACAAAAAGATATAATTGTTTGTTGTGTAATCAAAATGGTTTGTTGGATAATCAAAGTGGTTTCTGGGCTCTATACATTTTATACCTACATATATATCCATGTATGTTCTCTAGAAATCTCTTCCTATGATATTCCATAAGATCGACTCAATGAAAGGCTCAACTCAATGAAGGGATCTTAGAGAGATCAATGGCCAATAAGATTGTTCCCTAGTTTCACCACCTCATCATGAAAAATAGATGGAGGATTGTCCCAATTGCACTATCCTGATCCCCAATACCCCAATATCCATATACCTATGTTAGGGCCCATACCACGTGAAATACCTATAGCTTCAAATATATCACTCAAAACAAGTCGAGACCCTTTGCACTTAGCATGTACCAACACATTATTGCATAAATAGGAAAGAGATGCATGAATGGCTTCGAATTCAGCTTCTCTGTTTTTTGCAATGGTCATTCGGGTGGTTCTTGGTGGCATCATTGGTACATTATCAATCAGAATGAAAGTGAATTATGGAGTGGTTTGGAATATCATCATTAATCAGATCAACTTTATCTAAGGAACGAGCTCGATCTTAGATGGCGAATCTATACTTTGAATTGGATATTCCATAGGTGAAATGTATTCTGTTGGTCTCGGACCTTTCTTGTACACCTACAATGACTGCATTGTCTTTAGATTCTCTTGTTGATCTCAAGGGAACAGATCTACATGCATTATTTGTGACAGAGAAACTAGCAAACTATATAGATATGGATGCACTTTTTAGTGTCTCTTACGGGGTTGCAATTTGTTTATCTATCATTTGTTGACTTGATCTTCTAATCAACGTCTCGGTCCGACATTTATCCATTAGTATGTTGTCTCTTGGTTGTGATCGGTGGAGATGAAATCTCCACTTAGACCTACTCCTCCTTTCTCTATTAGTCAAACTTACCTACACAATGAAAAACTCAACTCACAAACCATACATGGTAATATTAATGATTGTGGATTCACTTTAATGATTTTCAAGAACAAATAAATTTAGATATGTGCCAAAATATCACTATGAGAAACAATCAAATTTGACATAGTTATTCACACTTTCTACGAATACAATTTGCGTATTCGGAAAGATAATTCAATTTCCTATGTTTCGTCTTCTTAAACCATATTCAAATTCATTGTAAAAGTACCTTGAATAATCACTCCAAGTTAACAAATTGTTGTTTTTCCATGTTTTCATTTCCACTAACACGTCATGAGAGACCATAATTAGCTTGCACTCACCCACCTCTTTTTACCTTTTCCCCTCAATAATTAATATTAAAGTAATTTTATAATATGTTTCTTTAATATTGCGCCAAATTCACTTTATAACACCCTTTTAACTCCAAAAAGTGATTTATTTGATTTTAAAACATTTATGGGCACTATAAGTCACTTTTCATTATCCCAACATTTAAATATTTTCATTCTGGTTCCAACGAGCTATAACACTAAGGTGTCTCTTTAAGTATTTTAATTAAAATAAAACCTTTAGTGAAATTAATTAAATAATGATCAATATTACTCCCAAATTATGAGAACGGTTGAAATGTATCAAAAACGAAAATTGATTGCACAAGAGTGAACCTGATGATGAAAGATTATAAATGGACCTGACTAGGAATAATATATCTCCTCTAAACTCTTTGATCTCACCATTAACATCAAATTACCCCTCTGGTCAGGCTGACGCAAATCTAAAAATTCATCTCCAATTATAGAGCAAGAGAACTCGAAAATGTAAACATTACAACATATTTCATATACCAGTTAAATTAATATATAAAATACCCATATATTAATTTATTTAATTTATCTCATATAATAATTTAACTAATTTATGGAGTGCATGTTTCTGTATGTATGGAGTATGTGGAACCATGTACTCCATACATTAGTTAAAATACTATATATTAGATATATTAATTAAATTAATATATTAATATCTATATATTAATTTAAGTAGTATATGGAATAAGTGGAACCATTCCATATATTAGTTAAATTAATATTTGGGTATTCATATAATAGTTCTACATATTTCATGTGTTACTTAAATTATATTATTTTACATGAATTTTTCATGTACTCCATACATTATATAATTAATAAATAGATAAATGATTGTGTATCAATATATTAGTTTGATTTTTTTAGGGATGATTTTAGGGGATAAATTTAGCTCATGGGATAATTTTCCAAGTTTTTTCCCAAAAATAAATTGGCTATTTTAAAAAAGATTCACCCAAATTCTATTTTACAAAAATATTTCCAAACATTTATAGTTGGCATATGAAGGACTAGTAAGATTCACCAAAGTTTCTACATTTTAAAATAAATGTTCATCCTTAAAATCATCACTGGACTTTCTAAATATAATGATTTTATAAACTATGTATTATTTCTTAATTTGTAACATTCTATATTCCCCCCAATTTAAAAAAATAATGTGTAATACTACAAATTATTATTTATGATATGAAATGTTTTATAGTAATACATTTCTTATTAAAGTTAATTCATATATACAAAACTATTTAAATAATACATTTCTTATTAAAAGTAATTGATATTCTCAAAAGTACTTTTATTTCTTATAACATTAATAAATGGTTTTTTTATTAATTTTATTTATAAGAATCTCTTCAATTTAACTTAGCTATAATTTAACTTAAGAATGACTAACTTATGATTTTTTATTATATTTCTTAGGAGACTCATTTTAGACCTCCAAATTCCTCTAATGGAATGAGTTTCAATATCATCTTAAGAGGATTTGTTCTAAAATCAAGAGTTAAAATGATTAGAAACAAGCATCCCTCTACAAAGAGGGTAGTAAGGGATTCTTTCAATAGTTAGCAAGTTGACAAGCCAATTTTAGTAGCTATCAGTGAAAAAAAAAACAATACCTTATCCCATAAAGCTATATTTAATGGATTCAAATGCATTTATTTGATTAAATGTACATATAATATGAGGATTAAAGTGAATTTATAGCTTGAACTTTAATTGGACCGTCTATTTCACTACTTGAGATTTCATGGGAAATAGGTAATTTAGACAAAAGAATGATAGTGGAGTTGCAAAACGATTGGATTAAAAGCAAGTAGACATCCAAATAAATTCAAGTTAACATCTTATCCAGGTAGGTTGAGATAAAGAGGCACTACAATTAGACACTAAATGATTTACACCCTTTTTAGAGAGGACATTTTCACTTTTTGACTGACACAGGGAACTGGTATCTTGACATGCACTTTGGTATGGTGTGGAATATTGAGAAATGTTAGGTTGGGCAGGGAACCTTCACTAGATCATTTACTAAATCAAGGTCAACAACTAGCTTATGAACTGGACTATCTAAAATGAGTGGTTCTACGTCCATGAGGTAAACTAGACACTTTGCTTCTGGCGGATCAATTTAGTCAATTGGATCTACAAATACTAATGAAACTAAAAGTAAATTAGAATTTGTTGATGTTCATTCTCGACCCCAAATCGGAGAAAAAACAATAGTATTTTCACAAAAGAATTAGGTTATCAAGCAACAGGAAAATTAGTATGAATTGGGGTTGCAGAACCTGAATAATATTTATATTACACAGAAAAACAGTATTTGGTAAGAAATTTATTTATTATTATAAATTTTCATATCCTAGTCTCCTTTCTATATTATTTTTCAATGAAAAACATTTCATACTACACTTGAAATTGGGAAATAAAAACCTCGCATCCAACAACATTTGTTCGGGAAGATTCACTAACAATGTAGGCAGTTGAAGAAGCATACCAATACAACATTCAAACCTTTCACTTGCACCAATTCAATTTTCCATGTTAAGCATAGATCTTATTCATCTCTAAAGGTATTTTCAAGCAGTAGGCTCCCTTCCTTCCAAAAGTGGTGCATTATTCGAAATCTGAGGAATTGTTCATTCAACCTAGTGGCTAAAGGTTGTCGTCCTCCCGCTGGTTGTTGGTAGAACTACCTAGCCTAGGAGCACCATAAACAAAAATGGATGATTTACTTCATTTTCTGTCGTCCTCTATGTATGTATGCCCTCTCTATTACACCTTGTTTCATGAATGCAAGTGAAAGAAGAATTACAAGTTCTCTATTTTCTCATGAAGTGTTCATTTCATAATCCATGGAGAGATTGCATGCAAGCTACATTGGAATTGTTCCCAAGGTATTCATTTCCATTGTTGATTAATTAGGTTGGTTGTCATTGATGTCAACCCTTGAAGAAAGTCTGGTAGAAAATTCGGGTAGCCCCAACAATATGATTAAGGGACTTCAGTTTGATTGATGTATAAAGGCACAAAGATCAGTGAACTTACATGTAACACTATTCTAGATGGATAGTATATATCATGCCATTTCCGGTGATATGTGGAAGGTCACATAACTCCTCACAGTTAGATAATTATGGCCATATGAAGTTGGAGAACCCTCATTAGTTATCTAGAAGCCTCTAGAAGGTCAAATAAGTCAAATTATTCTAGAAGCTCCTATAAGAAGTTGACCAGTCAAAGTGGTTAGTCATGGGTTAAGTGGTTGCAACAAGAAAACAAGTAAAAATAAATTAGTTGCAACTAGAATTGGAGAGTTTACTATTTGTGGACAAAGTGGTTAAGTGGACAAAGTGGCTAAGTGGACAAAGTGGCTAAGTGTACAAAGTTATTTAAGTGAATAAAGTGGCTAAGTGGACAAAGTGGTTAAGTGGATACTTCTAGAGGAAGCTACTTGGAGAGTATAAATAAGAGAGTAAGGGTCTCCCATTGGTATCCATTGAGCATATTGAATATCTACAAGTGACTAAGGTAATTTCATAGGGAAGGTGAAGTAAAGAAGGTCGAAATTCAACGGAGGATAAAGTCTTTTGATGATGTTTTCTAAGGTATGTTATTTACAGGTCATCTCACCATTTTCGCAATAATATTTTTTCTAGAATGATTCAGATAGCGAAATATGGAGGTTGTTTTATAATCCAAGTAATTGTGATAAAAATTTTAGCTTCTAGGTCGTTTTATTTTGGGAATTACACTCCGTTGAAAATATGGTTTGCGGCTAGTCCTGAAACTAGTCTAAAACAGGTGTTTCGGATAAAAACGTCATAACTTCTTCATAAAAGATACAAATTCAATAATACCAAATGTATTAGTTAGAGTACAATCTATAGTATGATGTGTACCATTTCCAGATCCATACAACAAATATTATGTGTGGGGCATGCTTTACAAGTTCGATCTCTAGGTTAAGCTAGAATTTAGCAAGGTATGTCATTTTTCCTATAACTTCTTTTCTGGGAGGTTCCAAGTAGTGAAACCTGGAGGAATTGTAGAGAAGACATTGAAGAACATTGTATACTATTTTCATATCTTTATTCATTTCAGGTACATAGTTATGATAATTGCAAGTTAGGGTTGTTGACGAATCCAAAATTAGTCATGTGAGACTAAAGTAAAGTTTAATGAAAATGCTAGTCTCTTGTTGTTAAAGTTAAGGAAGGTTTGCAAGTATGTGATCATATACACCAGGTTTGTTACAGAGTTACAAATCAGATTTGGATGATGAAATTGATGAGGGATTTTGGTTGAGGTATGTTGTTGAAGTTATTGGTACATATAGAGGTTGTATAACAGTGAGGTTCTAACACATGGTTTGAGGTACATACTTTTGGTATATTGTTTGAGGTATATGTGATCAGATCATATTAGTTGATGAGTATACAATGACAGATTTGATAGAGCATGTTGTGACTGTGACATATTCAGTTTCTACATTTGGCACTTATATTTCAGGGCAGTTGGATGGGGCAAGGATAGGTAGTTGTATCCACCTTTTGGTTGTAGGTGGAGAACATAAGGGGTTGTAGCCTCCTTCTGGTTGTAGCTAGATAATTGGGGAGTTGGAGTTTCCCTTGGGTTATAGCCTCAAAATAGGGGGTTGAAGCCACCTTCCAGTTGTAGCTGGAAAACAAAGGAAGTTGGTGCTTCCAATGAATGTAATTCTTAAAGACAAATAAGAAAAAAAAATATGTGGTTTTCTCCTGCATTGGGTTTCCACGTAAAAATTATTGGTGTACTGTGTGTGCGTATGATTTCTCATTTTTTCATTGTTTATTTACTCAACAATTATTGGATGATAATGTTATATTGATCATAAATATAAATAACACTTGCATATTGTGGTTAAAAGGATAAAAAATATCTATTACTGATTCATCCCCCCTCTTAGTAATCCAACAATTGGTATCATAGCATATTCCTTCATAAATCAGTTTAACCACTGAAAGGTAGCTCATGGAGAGAAATAGTATGTATAAAAATGGAATACCATAGTTTGATGGACAAAAGTATGCATTCTGGAGCAAAAGGATGAAAACATATGTACATGCACAAGGATTTGAAGTTTGACAATCAATTGTAGATGGATACAAAGAACCAATAATTCCACCAACAAATGACAATGGAAAGAAACTCAGTCTAAATAATTCCAAAGCCACAAATTCACTTCTGAATGGTCTTTGTGATTCGGTATATATCAAAGTTATACATTGTAAATCCACTAAAGAGATTTGGGACAAAATTCAAAATATTTATGAAGGAGATTCAAAAGTCAAAGAAACAAAGCTTCGAACTTACAAAGGCCAATTCAAACAACTAAATATGAAGGAAGATGAGAATATTGCATCTTACTTCTTACATGTTGATGAAATAGTGAATGAAATCATAGGATTGGGAGAAGAAATTGAAGAATCTGTAATTGTTCAAAAGGTACTAAGATCTCTTCCTATGATATTTGATCCTAAGATGTCATCACTAGAAGAAAGAGCATATCTAGACTCAATAAGAATGGAAGAACTACATGGAATATTCACAGCCTATGAAATGAGAACTGAACAGGAAAATTCAGGTATAAAAGAAGCAGTATTCAAAGCATCAAAAAGGTCAAAAAAAAGGGAAAGAAAAAAGAAAAAGAATATGGAAACAACAGTGACATCTCGGAAGATGATGAAGAGGTGGCCAACTTTGTTAGAAGATTGAAAAATGGAACTGACGGAAGATATAAAGGTAAAATTCCATTGATTTTTTTTAATTGTGGTGGTATTGGTCATTTTTCTAACAAATGTCATAAGAAAAATAAAAGAAATGATGAAGATGATTCAAATAGCAAACAAACATATAAAGGAAAAAGAACCAAAAACAGTCTTCAAGAAAAGTTTATGCGCCAAAGAAGACAACTCCTCATCAGATGAAGATGAAGTCAGTGAAAGTGAGACAGAAAGAGTTCTAGTCATGGAAATAGAAGATTTTGGTAAACAAGACACCGAAGAAGAATATGAAGAGGCAGAATTTGACTATCGAGAAGAATTGTTTAGTGCTATAGAAGTTATAAAAAGAGAAAACAAGAAAAATAAGAAGCTTCGATCAGAACTAGAAAAGAAAGAATACACTCAAGAACTAGAGCAGATCATCACGGAATTGAAGGTTCAAATAGAAGAAGATAAAAGAATTAAATAAGCACTCAAAGAACAGTTATAAGAAAGAGACATGATCATTGGAAATTTGGAAGTAGAGATTGTCACATTGAGAAAGGATCTTCAAAAGAAAAATATGCAGAACAACTCAAAAGTTTTGGATGACATTATCAACAGTCAAATGACAAGTCTAGACTTGGATACAATCATACATAAAATGGATCAATCTCCAAAATGACATATCAAGAAAGATATTCAAAAATCTATGCAGAAACAGTCAGAGGGGATAGGAAGTTCTACAAGGACACTCCTCCACCGAGAAGATTTAGATTTCAGAATCAACGACAGTCAGAAGAAAACGGGCCTTGGGAAGAAGAATGATTCATAAGAGTAACTCATTTCATAATATATTCAACTCCCAAGTATCAAACTATCGTTTTTGGTTTATCTTATGCATGCAATAATTTTGGAAATAAAGTTGTAAATTGCAAAGCTAATAGAAGAAACATAAACAACTTTGAAAGTCATACACAAAATGGTTATCCAAGAAGGCCTAGTGAAACACATAAAAGAAGATACAATAGGTTTGAATCATTGAGTACTGAAGTGGAGTGTTACAAGTGCAACAACTTTGGACACATGGCCAAAGATTGTACAATGGCAGTCCCTCCTAGAGAATCAAAATAGAATAACAGCAGTCACAGACATGAACCTCAGAAGAGAACATGGATAAGAAAGTAGAATCAGTATAGTAATGAAGAACGCACACTCGCTCCACAAGCTAAGAATAAGAAACGTGGTTGGTATGTTGACAATGGTTGTTCAAAACACATGACAAGTGATGAAGACGGGTTTCTTACATTAAGAAAGAAAAGAGATGGATCAATCTCTTTTTGAAATGATGACTCAGCTAGAATCATTGGAAAAGGCACAGTCAGAATTGGAAACAAGAATACCAAGGCAGAAAATTTTCTACTAGTGGAAGAATTCTAGAAAAAGGCCATGAATGAAGAATTGGACCAAATAGAGAAGAATGACACTTGTGAATTAGTTCCAAGACCAAGGTACAAGAATGTGATTGGCACAAAGTGGGTTTTCAGAAATAAATAGAATGAATATGGAGAGATTACAAGGAAGAAAGCTAAATTGGTATGTAAAGGATATGCACAGGTTGAAGGGATCGACTTTGAAGAGACGTTTGCCCCAGTTTCCAGAATGGAAGCAATTTGATTGATCTTAGCTTATGCATGCTCCAAGAATATTAAAGTGCATCAGATGGGAGTGAAAACATCCTTTTTGAATGGGGAACTTGAAGAAGAAGTCTACATTGAACAACTAGAAGGATTTCAGCTGTTAAAGAATGCAGATTATGTGTGCATGTTGAAGAAGGCCTTATATGGTCTAAAACGGGATCCTAGAGCATGGTACTCTAGACTGGATAAATATCTACAATAGGTAGGGTTCAGTTAAGGAAGTGCAGACAACAACCTCTACATCAAGGTAACTCAAGATAGTATTTTATTAATTGAAGTTTATGTTGATGATATTATTTTTAGAAGTGATGATGACAAGTTAAGCCAGAAATTTGCAAAGTATGTGCATAATGAATTTGAAATGTCATTACTTGGATAACTATCCTTCTTTCTAGGTCTTCAGATATGTCAAAGTAACCAAGGAATTTTTATTTCTCAAACTAAGTATATCAGAGAAATGTTAAAGAGGTTCGAAATGGAAGATTGCAAATCAGTTGCAAGTTGAGAAAAGATGATGATTCAAAGTCTACAGACCAGAGACATTAGATTTCAATGATTGACAACTTACTATATATGACAACATCCAAACCAGATGTAATGTAGGCAGTTGGACATGTGGTACGATTTCAAGCAGCACCAAAGGAATCACATGTCTTAGCGGTGAAAAGCATTTCCAGATATCTCAAGGGCACAAAAGAGTTTGGATTATGGTATCTAAAAGGAAAGGATCTATCACTTATTGCCTACACAGATGTAGATTGGGCAGGTTGCATTGATGACCGACGAAGCACCAGTGGAACAACATTTTACTTGGGTGAGTGTTTGGTATCTTGGCTAAGAAAGAAACAATCATCAATATCATTATATACAGTCGAAGCAGAGTATATTACAGCAACATGTTGTACACAGGTTCTATAGATGAAACAAAATCTGACAGATATACAGGTTGAATATGATGAGCCCATTTCAATATATTGTGATAATACAAGGGCCTTCAATATCTCAAAGAACTAGATGATGCACTCCAAGCCGAAGCACATTCCAATCAAGTATCACTTTCTACAGGAACGAGTTGCAGAGAAGAAAATCAGAGTTGAATATGTGGGACCAAAGAACAAGTGGCAGATATCTTTACAAAACCACTTCCAAGGGAAGCCTTTGAGTATCTTCACCAGAGACTCGGAGTAATTTCTAATCCAAAATGAATTCTTTTGAATGTTTATCTTATATGTCTTAGATTTACACGAGGAAGCACCATAAAGAGGATAGTTTAGGTTAGGGGAGCAATTTCAGGAAGAGATCAGTCAGGGGGAGTAGTCCCAATGATAGTTTAGTTAGGGGGAGCAGCCCCAGATGGAAAGTTACCTTTTTCATTGATGTCAAAGAGGGAGAGATTTATCAGATGCAGGATAGAGAGTTATATGCTTGGAGAGGGAGCACAAAGGCATGGTTGCAGGGGGAGCGATGGTCATAGGGAGAGCATGAGCGATATGACTTTAGTATTGCATCAAAGTGTTGCCATAAATGACAAAGGGGAAGATTGTTGATTAATTAGGCTGGTTGTCATTGATGTCAACCCTTGAAGCAAGTTTGTTACCAAATTTTGGTATCCCCAACAGTATGATTAAGGGACTTCATTTTGATTGATGTATAAAGGCATGCAGATCAGTGAATTTGCAGGTAACACGAAACGTTACATAACTCCTCACAGTTATATAATTGTGGCCATCTGAAGTTGAAGAACCATCATGAGTTATCTAGAAGCCTCCAAAAGGTCAAAGAAGTCAAATTATTCTAGAAGCTCCTAGAAGAAGTTGACTAGTCAAAGTGGTTAGTCATGGGTTAAGTGGTTGCAACAAGAAAACAATTAAAAATAAATTAGTTGCAACTAGAATTATAGAGTTTATTGTTTCTGGATAAAGTGGTTAAGTGGAAAAAATGGCTAAGTGGACAAATTTGGTTAAGTGGACAAAGTGGCTAAGTGGACAAAGTGGTTAAGTGGATACTTCTAGAGGAAACTACTTGGAGAGTATAAATAAGAGAGCAAGGGTGTCCCATTAGTATCCATTGATCATATTGAATATCTAAAAGTGACTGAGGTAACCAAAGGAGATATAAGACAAATTTTAGAGGGAAGGTGAAGTAAAGAAGGCCAAAATTCAAGGGAGGATAAAGTCTTTTGATGATGCTTTCTAAGGTATGTTATTTACAGGTCATTTCACCATTTTCGCAATAAATTTTTTCTAGAATGCGTCAAATAGAGAAATTTGGAGCTGTTGAGAAAACATATCCAAGTAACTATGATAAAAATTTCATCTTGTAGGTCGTTTTATTTTAGGAGTTACACTCCATGGAAAATAGGCTTTGTGGCTAGTCCTAAAACAAGTCTAAAACATGTGTTTTGGGTAAAAACGTCACAACTTCTTCATAATAGATCCAAATTTAGTAATACAAATTGTATTGATTAGAATACATTATGTAGTATGTTGTGTACCATTTTCAGATCCATACATCAAATATTTTGTGCGGGGCATTCTCTACAAGTTCAATCTCTAGAATAAACCATAATTCAGCAAGGTATGTCATTTTTGCTATAACTCCTTTTCTGGGAGGTTCCAAGCAGTGAAATATGGAAGAATTGTAGACAAGACACTGAAGAAAATTGTGTCATATTTTCATATCCTTATTCATTACAGGTACATAGTTATGATTATTGCAATTTAGGGTTGTTGACTAATCCAAAATTAGTCATGTGAGACTAAAGTAAATTTTGATGAAAATGTTAGTCTCTTGTTGTTAAAGTTAAGGAAGGTTTGGAGGTATGTGATCATATACACCAGGTCTGTTACAGAGTTACAAATCATATTTGGATGATGAAATTGATGAGGGATTTTGGTTGAGGTATGTTGTTAAAGTTATTGGTACAGATAGAGTTTGTATAACAGTGGGGTTCTAGCACATGATTTGAGGTACAGACTTGTGGTATAGTGTTTGAGGTATATGTGATCATATCAAATTGGTTTATGAGTATACAATGACATATTTGATAGAACAGGTTGTGACTTTGACATATTCAGTTTCTACATTTGACACTTATATTTCAGGGCGGTTGGCGGGGGCAAGGATAGGTAGTTGTAGCCACCTTTCGGTTGTAGCTGAAGAACATAGGGGGTTGTAGCCTCCTTCTGGTTGTAGCCAGAGAATTGGAGAGTTGGAGCTTCCCTCAGATTGTAGCATGAAAATAAGGGGTTGAAGCCTCCTTCCAGTTGCAGCTGAAAAACACAGGAGGTTGGTACTTCCAATGAATGTAATTCTTAAAGACAAATAAGAAAAAAAATTATGTGGTTTTCTCCCGCATTCGGTTTCCACGTAAAAACATTGATGTACTGTGTATGTGTATGTGTATGATTGTTCATTTGTTCATTGTTTATTTACTCTGTAATTATTGGATAATAATGTTATATTAATTATAAAGATAAATAACACTTACATATTGTGGTTAAAAGAATAAAAAATATCTATTATTGATTCACCCCCTCAGTAATCCAACAATACTCCTAATTCTCTAATTTTCCATACCACAATGTTGTTGGTAAGATTCAATACCATGGACTTTTAAATAAAAAAGCAAGCCAATACACCATGCACTTTAACTTTGTTTTTAAAGGAGATGTGTGAAAAAACAATTAAATCAATTTACAAGGGCTTGAGATGGTAAATAAATCATGAGAGATGGTATGGCTATCTTGAAGTCTTATATGATGATGTAGATTCCAAGGTCGACATTTGGGGAATTTTCATTTTTTATTTTAGCCTTCTTTTTTTACGAGTCATCTTTTCTTTTTTATCGATCAATTTTATAGTGATATACACTTGTTAAATGATTTTTTTAAGAAATTTTAATTAATTTTAATTGGACAATAAGAGGGGTTAAAACTTAAAACCTCATTGATAAGTAAAAATTGGAAAAATTGAAATGATTTTCTTAAAGCAATTTTAGTTAGACAATAAGAGAGGTTACAACCTCATTTAGGGTAAAAATTGGACAAATTGAAAAACAAACCAAGACATTTAAGAATTCCCAATGAACTATTGGACGTGACAGTTGTAGCATACTTAGTCAAACAGTGACTATTATCCAAATTTTATTATCGTTATATTGATAGATGTAATTAGCTTAAGAGAAAAAAAAGTGCTTTGTTGGTTATTTGTATACATATCAGTCAAAATTCTTGAAAACTACAAAATTCTTTTATTTTAAACATTATTTTAAAAAACTATAAAATTAATTATAATTCAATTCAACGTAACTATCACAAAGAGTACGCATGTAAACCCAAAACAATATAGAATAAACTATATACATTTCAAACAAGTTGCTAATGATGACAATATTATTATTAAAAGAAATTTAATTTATAGATAGATTATCGTTAACTAATCCATTTAGCACTAATTCATAAATAGTCAGTGTATCGTTATTCAGAAATATTTGAATATAGAGATTTATATTCCGTGTTTCACTTTGTCGATGACCTTAACTCATTTACTTAATTAATGAGTAGATAATGGCAACTCCAATAGGAACAAAATTCTTTGAATTATGTTTTTTTCCCGAGTTGTTTTACCATTGTTTTTTTCGTGTGGCGCCTTTCTGTTTTGGTTCGCTATTTATCCCATGATTAATATTTGTTTGATTTCATCGCTATTGAATTAATATTTCCCTTACTTTTCCAATTCTGGTTCTTCTAAAGAGGTTTTGAATACGAATGAACAACATAACATAAAACAAACCTAAACCACATAACATAAAGGATAAAAGGGAATGATTTAATCCTAGACGTGTAACTTAGTCTTACTCTTATCTAAGTATAGGAATAAATTCTTGTAAATTGCTTAGATAAAAAAATGAAAAAAAAAACATAATTATCTTTGACGTGGAACTCTCCTTCCACTAAACACTAGGGAGTTGAGAGTTTGTTGACTATCAATTAAGATTTTTGGTTCTGTCTTTTTCTCACATTTTCTTCATCTAACTTCTCTTCCAATTCTAGTTCCTTTTCTTATGAAGTTGCCAAAATTACGTCAATTATGGTCTCATCCTTATTATTTAGAGTTGTGTTCTTTGTTTTCTTGTGTTCCTTTCTCTTTATCTCTCTCCACTATTCTCCCTCTCTTTCTCAATTCTTACCTCTTTCTGTCTACCACCCCTCTCTCTCTCTCCCATGCTAAATCACTCTCTCCCCTTTTCTCCCTCTTCATCTCTCTTTCTACCCCACCCTTCATCTCTCTCTCCCCCCTTATCCCCCCTCGCTTTCCCTCTCTCCCTTACTCTCTCTCCCTCTCACTCTCTGCCTCTCATTGACTACCTCTCTCTCTCTTTCTTCACCCCCCTCTCTCTTCCTCCCTCCCTTTCTCATCCTATCCCTTTCTCTCCCTCTCTTTTCCTCCGAGAGAGAGAGGGAGCGAGAGTGAGGAGAGAGAAAGGGGAGTATAGAGGGAGAGAGGGGTAGAAGGAGAGAGAGAAAGGGTGATCCAGGATCTTTTCGTCCGGTGACTTATTAAAGAATTGTATAAAATGAACATAAACTAAAGTACACCATAAAGAAGGAAAAGCTCAAAAGGAAAGAGACATAAGCATGCAATATGAACACAAAGAACTTGATAACGGAGTTTGTCCCTGGTGGACTACGTCTCCGGGTCCTGCTCTCAAATGGATAGGTCTTTTTATTAACTCCACAAAAGAATTGGGCAAAATACATAAGTATACCTCATTCTGGAGTTAAGCTACAAATGTTTTTCTCATATCAGAAAACTAAAATCTCCACTGCGATCATGGTTTGAATTACCTAAAAATCACTGTCTCCACGCTTCGATCCGAGTCTAGCACTTTCAGGCCCAAGAGACACCCCTACCTCGATTTTCATGCCTTTCTTATGCAATAAATGACTGGGAAAATCTCGAAATGCATGCCCTGTCTCAAAATCCATATGGGCACGCTCTTAGTTCTCCTTTGTCTCTAATACATTGGTGGAAAGCCCCCTTTTATAAATTTTTTGGGCAGTTATGCAATAACTGAAGTGGTTGGCGCATTGGTTATTGGCGGCTATTCTAAGTCACTTGTTGGCGGAGGTCTTGGGATCGAATCCCATGGACTCCCATTTTGGCATATAGTTATAACAAAATTTTGGTGCACTGCTAAACTGATGGCGGAGAATGTGGTATACCTAGGGAGGTAATATGGGGTACCTAGGGAGGTACCCAATGGGAATGTAGTTATGTGTTATTAGTGGAAGTCATTTAATATATGGGAATGTGGTCATTCAATGTAAAGTGGACTAGGTCCACTATATTAAT
>ML805330.1:172880-192944 GCA_009831015.1 Picea engelmannii
ATATTGGAAGGGGGGAGAGAGAGAGGCATAGAGAGAGAGAGAGAAAGGGGGGTATAGAGGTCTTGACCAAAATTTGGTCACTTATATGTTCCCGCTCTTGGAATAATAATAAAAAAAACAATATTGGAAGATGAATATTTTTGAACTACTATATGTTCATTACATATCCAACGGTATCAACGTCGTCATGCATTTCGCGGAATCAAAATCAGAGTCTCCATGACCAAGATACACATACTTCTATCTAGAAGTCCAATGGAGGTATTACAAGAAGAAATATGAAAAATGTTCCTCTCTTTTCCCTTCACCTCTATTCATTCTCTCGTTTTATACTTAGTCATTTTTCCCATTGTCTCATTACTTTCATATTCCCCTTACTATTTTCCACACTTAGCCATTTTTCCTTATTCCTTTCCACGTTCACAATCATTTCTCTTTTCTTTTATTTTCCCATTTATTTTTATTTTCCTTTCCATTTTCATTATCTCATTTTTCCATTTCTTTCCTTTTCCCTTTTTCCTTTCCCAAATTTCATGTAATTCCTTTATTGCCCATATATTTCTTTTCATTTTTCATATTTTCCATATTTTCCATATTTTTTCAATATTTCACATGATCCATTATATACTTTCCAAACCTATCCTTATTTACTATGGCTTACCACGGGTTCGCGGGTTGGTGATATTTCCTAAGAGTATGTTTTATCTCCACTACCCTCCCAATGCACTTTGACTTCCGCCACCTTCATAATGCACACAACTCTTTTTACTACTCTTTACTATGTAACTCCTCCAACACTTAGCCAAATATATGAGTTACCGCGGGTTCACAGGTTCATGATACAGTATTTATTTCATATATTAGGTGCAAGGCCATCCAACCGATTCTCCTCTCCTATCCACTTTAGTTAACACTTAGAAATTTTCACACTTATTTCTTACTATGTCTTACCGCAGGTTCACGGTGATTTCTAAGATTCTCACCTACCTTCGCATTCCCATAACCCCGCAAACCCACCTTATTATTTTAATAATATTTTTCCTATCATAAATACTACGAGGAAAATCTCCAAATGACACATGGAACTTTATTAACCAATGAGATATATCCACATGGAAACTAATTAATGGAGACATGTGGCAACATACAAAAAGTGACACATGGCGTGATTTTATTGGATGACATTTGATAGATTCTTATTGGTAGATTGTTGGCCTACCGAGTGATGACATGTGGAAACAATTGGTTTGTTCAATCATCATTGTTGACTGGACATATTGGTGGTTGACTCGGCATGAAAAAGTATTATTATATTCGACAATTTTCCAAGGGTTGAATCCTCCAAACTCCATAGTCTCCTCTCTTTTTTATTTCTTGTCAAGTGTATGTTACATTTAACATTATATAGCACTAAGACTCTTTTATTCTCGTACATGTGGGATAAGAATAATGAATAAAAGTTTAAATTCAACAAGGGAGATCGAAATTGAATCAAGGATCCACATTTACCAATCAAACTTGATCGACGGTGGTTGAGTCACTATCTTGCAAAGGTTATATATTGAGCTCCTGACCTCTGTTTGAAGAAAAATGTATACTGTTAGAAAGGTATTTCGATGTAGAAGACGGTGGTACATGTTTAAAGTGCTTAGATTTGATACATTATTCTCAAAAATTAAAATATCAGTCAGCTGCATTTTTTAATGGGCTTGTGTGACAACTCAACTTCACGAGTTCATATCTTGAGATCCAGGCGACGGATTTGGAAAAATTTTATATAGTTGGAAAGCTAAGATGAAGAAGATAAAATATTAAATGATTTCCATGGCTAAAAAAATTATTATAATTCCCATAGAATTAAAACACAACCATCCTATTTTAAAGGGAAATTAATTAAATTTCAAAAATAAAAGTTTAATTAAAACCTTTATTAAAAAAGGAGAGGGACCCACTTTAAATATACTTCTATTAATGATGTGAATTAATTAATGAGGAATTAATTAAAGGAAATGTTTCAAGAAAAAACTTGTACGGGAATTTCTAGAAGGGCAAGAAACAGTTGAGACGGTTCATGTAACCGTCAATGAAGACAATAAAAGAACAACAGCAAGCAAGTGATGATAGGAGAGACCATCATAGTAAGTTTATGTTGATCGCATCTTTCTTTCTTTATCAGTTCGTTCATCCAGTTACTCCGCTTCTTTCACTAGAAATGTTTAATCAAAGTCTGATAACTTCTATTTTTCTTCTTTCCATGTCTTGTTGTTCTTTTACTGTCTACCATCCTCCTTCTACAAGATTAATTATTGTTTATATTTTCTTTATGGTCTATGGGAGCCCCAATCCCAGTCCTAAGGACAAACGCATTTTAAATTTCAAAGAATATGTAACATATTATATATTTTTTAGAAATTTCAAGAGAGCTATTTCGGGATCAGTTTTGATTATGCTTTGTAACTCTAAGTTTTGAGTATAAAGTATTTGAGATTGATTTATCATTATATTTATTGAGTTGTCGATGCGTCTACTATGTTAAAGTTCTCTTATGCATGCAGACCATCTTCTTTTTATTTTATGTGATCACAAATATTTAGTTTAACTATGAGATGTGAGGAAATTTTGTTTATCATCTTTAAATGTATAAAGTGTGTGATTCCTGGTCATTTCTTAGGAACTTTCTTTAAAAAGAAAACAAAACATTTTTATTTCTTGTTATTTTTCTTGCAATCTTTATATTTCTTTGATTACCACGATGGACTTCTGCAAAGTCCCATATTCCGAAGATCTAGAATCCCAAGAAAATCTTAAAGTAAAGAGGAGTACCACCTCTATAAAAGCGCAGGGGGATTTACATCCTCGTGAGGTTTCTGTTTTGGTCCTAACAGATTCAAGCGTCAATATTTTTGGCAACCATACTGGGGAGGATTTATTTTCAAAATATTTGAGGAACCCAAAATCTCCATGGATTAAAGTTTCGAGAAGAAGATTCAAAAAAATTGTTGCTTATTTTAAGCATGGATCACCTTTTTTGTAATTTCAAAAAGAAACGAGAAGCACCAAAGATTCAGAAGAATGAACTCCCTGGCAACTCCATTGAAAAAATTCAAAGTGAAGGGTTTCATTCATATCATAATGCTTCTTTATATTCTTCATCAGGCCCATCAATGGATTTGCAAGATTCGACAAAAAGGAGAAATACTCAAAGAAGGAGGCGATTTCATAATACCCCTTTAAATCTACCAGAAATAGACTTTCAAATGCCCAATATTCCTATTGAATTTTTTTCTACATTCTTTGGGGATGTTTCAGAAGATGCAGAGAAACACTTGATTAATTTTAAAGGTACATGTTATGATTTCAACCTCACTAGAGACAATGTTACATCTAGATTATTCCTACAAACTCTACGAGAGGATTCTCTTGAATGGTATAGCTCATTAATGCCTAACTCCATTACTAGTTGGAATGTGTTAGAAGATTAATTTGCAGAAAAGTTTATCCCAAAGGTGCATTCATACGTTTTTGCTGATGTTTTAAATGTTGCTTCCCTCCCACATGGACAAAAAAGGATGAAACGAATGATTCATAAAAAGAATATCATGAAACACCCCAAGACTTTTTTGAATCAAATCTTGTTGCTGAGAATGAAGGAAAGAATTCCAAAGACCAAGAAAAGGATATCCGCATCTCATATACTCCATATGAGGAAGAAATTAAAAAGTCTCCATCGAATATGCAAGAATAATTCAACCAAAATAAAGAAAAATTGGTGGAAGAGAACAATTTTGAGAATAAAGAAGATAGTCATTGCATAGAAGAATAACATTGCCAAGACATTGCCAATGAAACAATAATCTTGAATGTGGAAAAAGAAGAAAAAATGAATGTTTTCAAGAAATAAATTTCTCATTTGATTGAATATAGTGTTATCACACAAAGTTTTCAAAGGGTCGCAGGACGACCAAGTCCTTTGTTGCACAAAAACGTCCAAACACAACATTCAAAGCACTCCATTTTGGGCTTGAAATACAAGCAGCGGGTGGATTTATTTTTCAAATGGCAGAGATCTCAGGAGTAGTTCAGATCAACAGTTCTCATGCATTTGGAATATCAAAGTTGTGCGAGGATTAGTGGCTAGGCAGAAGCCCCGGTGTTGTAGATCAAGCACCTTGTGTCCTCATCCAGTGGATGGTCATGATTTACTTCAGGAATCTGGGCTTTGGGATTTTTAGCTTCTCCACTCCCTATTTCATCTGGAGTGTTTTCTCCCAAAGTTGAAAATCAACTCTCGCATGTCCTTCTCCAGCAGGCAGGCAGGATTTACTTCGGAGTTCGGGTTTCGGGAGTTTGGGCACTTCTCCTCTTGATTCTCTCCGAAGTGCTTTTCTTGAAGTGCACAAATCTTTGTCGCGTGTCCATCTCTAATAGACAGTCATGATTTGATTCGCCATTTCGGGTTTTGGGAGTTTTGGCTCCTCTCTTTTTGGTTTCCTCTGGAGCACATTCCCGCGGAGTTAAAGATCAAGCGCCATGCGCCCTTCTCCATCGGATGGTCATGATTTAATTTGGGAATCCGAGATTCGAGAGTTTTAGCTTCTCCCCTGTCGCTTTCATCTAGAGTGTTTTCTTCCAAATTCCATCGATCGTTGTCGTGTGTCCTTCTAAATCCATCGGTGGTAGTTTTCTTCGGCAGTTTCAACTTCACCACCCCCATTTTCCTCCGAAGTAGTTTCTCTCGGAGTCCACAGATCCCTGTCACGTGTCCTCCTCAGATCAATGGTCGTCATTCACTTCGGAGCTTTAGCTATACATGCAGACTGCCCCCCATCTCTAAAGTGCCAAAGTACGTGGAATTCATCAGTTTCGATGAGTGGCACTCATATTTTAGAGATACGTGGCATCCATCTAGCGCTGACAAATGGCACTCATTTCAGGCATTTTTGGGCATGTCTTCAGCCTATTTTCAAGTGACATGTGTCACCCTCCTTTTTGCGACACATTAACACAGTGACGTCAGGTCACCACGTCAACTTCGAGAAGCCATTCTCCGAGAAATATTTGTTTTCAGCATTCAAAGCTCTCAAGCATCAAATTTGGCTCCATCTCTAAGCATGTTTTAAATGGATCTTGGAGTTGGCAGATGGATAAATTTAGCAGGGGAGATAAAGTAGCAAAGGCACCCAGATCGTGGACTGTGACTAGATCAATGGCCACGCTTCATTGTGGGGACACTACTTGCTCGAGCGTTAAAATCCTTGAGCGATCCCACAATCGAAACCATGTTATATAGAAAGTGCTACGTGGCAGTTGGTAGTGAATTGCGAGCTCAAATGCGATGTGAATTCAAACCACCTTTGACGACCCTATAATCACGTGCTTATATAACAACAAATCCGAGAGTAGCGCGTGGCAGCCCCCTAGACATTGAGCCGCATCCCGATCTCGATGAGAGATCAGTTAATAAATGAAGGACTGGAGGTTGAAACCTTGGCTCACTCCATAAATGGGAAACTTAGAAGTTATGGTCGAGGAGACAGAACTGTCAGCCCGAGGTACCCCTATGGACAGTTTTTCCTGCAAGCCCATGTTGATTTGAGCTCACGTCTGACAAAAGGATACACGCACATTTTGATAGAAGGCTGCACAGACGTAAAGCTTTGAATGGGATGGCCAGATCATATCCATGGAAGTGGTGAACTGAGCTGATTATAAATAGCTCAATTCTATATTTTATTAAGATCATCAATTGGTTTAGCAGAGCTCCCTATTTTGTAATATTTTGATAATAAAGTTGTTATCTGGTTTTGTATGAGACTTGAGACTTTTGCATTAATAGAAGTCATCTTCTTTCATCTATTTTTTTAAACTGTGTTGAAACACTCGTGCAAGGAGGATCCAGACGAGGGTTGCGGTTTTATTGTAATGTAGGTTTGATTACAATGTTGTTGTGACTTGTTCCAGTACTTTCCTTTCTTATCTTATTTCCCCTTATGTTGAAATTCTCATGCATGGAGGATCTCAATGAGATGGTAATGGAGGTTTGATTATTATGTTGCTGTGACATATTTTGGTGTCTGAAACTTGAGTTCAAGAGTTCTCTTTGGCCTGATTTTTTCTTCACCAAGTTGCTTGAAGGCCGGATGCTCATGGCATACTTGTCCACCTTTCTCACTAAGTCTTCCTTCTGCTCACCCTTAACCTTAAATCACTGACTGAAGTTAATGAGGAACTCATTTCCCTATACATTGCGTGTCCAGTTTATGTGTTAAAACATTCTTGTACTGCATTTTGTCCATTTGACCTCCTTTTATAAACCAACCTCCACAAACATTTTGATGGGTATTGGGCTTATCCTCTTGAAGTCTGAGGGTGACTCTCAATGCTAACATTCATGGGGTCATTGCCGAGGACAGAAGTGAAGATATATTCCCTGGGAGAACGACAACGATCATATTTGATCTTTGATGGTGAACAAAGACCAGACACATTCAGACTGCATATCATTCACCTGGCAACTCCATGGTTAAAGAATCCAGTGGTGACTCCACAGTTTTAAGAAGTCATATTTTTATATGGAAGCCATCTTGGCTCAGAGGTTTTCTCCTTTAGATTTCTTTGTTATTCCTGGTTTTCCAAATGTTGTTCCTACTATAGATGAGTGGGGTGATTTTTTTCCCAGATTTAGAGAACATAGAGATGACAACCCTGTTGAGCATTTGCTTGAGTTTCATGAACTCATGCATCAATGGGAATACATCATGAGGATGTATTAATGAATATGTTCATGTACTCATTAGAGGGAGATGCTTGTGAGTGGTATCGATCCTTGCCCTTGCTAGCATCTCCTCCCTGTAAAAGTTTCATGCAGATTTTAACAAGTATTGTAAGAGGTATTATTCTTCTGACACAATTCTCGAAGAAGGTTTTGAAAGGTTCAAGTTTGATATTTAGTAGACAATAGATTTTTCCTCTTGTAATGAGTTTTGTGAAGATGTGATTGAAAGAGAAAGTAAGGATAGAGGTGAGTATTTTGAAAATATGGATGAAAACGTTTCTCTTTCTATTTCCCGAGAAGAAGGCCTTCGAGATATGATTGATGATAGTATTGATGATTTCATAGCCATAGATGCATTATATTTTTCCCCCGACGCACCTGTTGTGTCATATTTAAAAGAATAAATAATTGTAGAAGAGGATTTTTCTCTATTCCTTCAAAAGGTTTCCCGTGATGTATTTTCACCTATGATTCAATAGATTTCTCATTTTTCTTTGCAAGGTAAAGGAGTTTTGGGCTCACCTATCTTTGATGAGTATTCAGATGAAGAAGAGAAGATCCCTATATCACATTTTTTTGACTTGGGGAGCATCCATCCTTTATATGATGGATATGAATCAGATTCCGATGTGCATATGAGGAAATTTCAAGACCATACTATAAATCCTTTTCCTTTATACATTAAGGAACAACATTGTGTGGAAATCAACCATCTTGGACCTGCAGAAGACATTGAGCATCCATCTCTGCAAATCAGCGAACCTGCATTCACCGTGCTTGAACCTGGACCTGCAGACAACATCAAACAACAGGTGAGCAATGATGAAATAAAGGAGGTAAATTCTTACCAGTTGAGCATGCCTCATTATAAATTTTATGACCCTGTGGGGTTGTATATGGAGTTGAGTTTTCCAAAATCATTGGAGCTTGCAAAATTATTCATCTTATTATCATTTAGGGGTATTGTCAGTGATCCAAAACATGTTTCCTTTCTGTTGTCATACTTCCCTGACCTTTTGTGGATCATTTGTAGTGAAGAGAAGAATTATATTACCAGACAGTTTGGGTGGCTATGGTGGAAGTTTTATTTCACCTAGCACATTGCAAAAAGTCAGTTAGTCTAGGATTGTACATAAATAAGCTCCTTCTGGAGCATACATGTTTGTTTTCTTCTTTGTAAGTAGAGTAGTGTACATGTCAGCTTGTTGCCTTCAACAAATGTATCTGAGCTCGATTCCACAACCCAACAACTAAGGCACTGGAAATTCTTTTTCTTGGAAACTCACAGGGATCATGCCATTCCCTATGGAGCCAATGTTATCACATAAATCTGTCAAAGGGTTGCAAGACAACCAAGTCCTTTGTTGCACAGAAACATCCAAATGCAACATTCAAAGCAGTCCATTTCGGGCTTGAAATACAAGCAGCGAGAAGGTTTATTTTTCAAATGGTGGAGATCTCAAGAGTAGTTCAAATCAACGACTCTCGTGCATTCAGAATATCAAATTTGCGTGAGGATTAGTGGCTAGGAAAAATCCATGGAGTTGTAGATCAAGCACCACACGTCCTCATCCAGCGGACGGTCGTGATTTACTTCGTGAATATGGGCTTCAGGAGTTTTAGCTTCTCCACTCTCGATTTCATCTGGAGTGTTTTCTCTCAGAGTTAAAAATCAAGTGTCATGTGTCCTTCTCTAGTATATGGGCACGATTTACTTCGGAGTTCAGGTTTCGAGAGTTTGGGCACTTCTCCTCTCAATTTTCTCTGAATTCCTTTTCCCGAAGTGCACAGATCTCTATCGTGTGTCCGTCTCCAATAGACGGTAATGATTTTCTTCGCCATTTCGAGTTTCAGGAGTTTTGGATTCTCTTTTTTTGGTTTCCTCCGGAGCACATTCCCATGGAGTTAAATATCAAGCACCATGCATCCTTATCCATCAGACGGTCATGATTTACTTCGGGAATCTGGGCTTTGGGATATTTAGCTTCTCCCCTCTCGCTTTCATCCAGAGTGTTTTCTCCTGAAGTCCACCGATCATTGTCGTGTGTCCTTCCAAATCCATCATTAGTTTGCTTCGAGGTCACTTCGGGAGTTTGAGCTTCCCCACCCCCATTTTCCTCCGAAGTAGTAACTTCGGAGCTCCATCTCTACATGCAGACTACCCCCAAGCTATGAAGTGCCAAAGTACGTGGCAGTCATCAGTTCCGACGCATGGCAATCATCTGTTAGAGACACATGGCATCCATCTAGTTTTGACACATGGCACTCGTTTCAAAAATTTTTGGGAATGTCTTCAGCCTATTTTCAAGTGATCTATGTCACCCTCCTTTCCACAACACATCAACAAAGTAACGTCAGTGTTGGACATATTTTCATTGATGTCAACAGTCGATGTGATGATTTGTTGTTATAATGAATTATCATTGTGATTTACCAGAGATGAGATTGTCATTGATGTCAGCAGTATATTAGTTAGTAGAAGATGTCAAACAGTATACATATATCGAAAGTGTAAGCTCAGGAGGAGGAGAGAACATGAGGAGTGAACAATATGAAGATCAAAGCTCAGAAGGGAAAACACAGTACATAAGAAAATGTAGAGATAGGCTGAAGTAATTCACGATTATTGTTGATCACGATAGGATCAACAATGTTCCTATGATAAAATCTTAGGAGGGTCAGCAAATGCAGAGATAGGATGAAGCAATTCATGATTATTGTTGTCTGATCAAGAAATTGACCGTGTTGATCATCTAAATATTACAGATGTCGGTCATATGAGTGACCGTGGGCTTGAGGACCATTGGAGGATCGTGACCATCAGATCTGCAAGCTAAATCAATGGAAGGGATGAATTGCAGGGAGCGAAAGAAGAATTAAACAACCCACTAGTTCTAATCCTGTAATTGGTCTAGATCGTCAGATCTCATAGACTTGGATATCGACGATTGTGGTTGATCCAACAAGCGATCAATTTAAGTCAGATTAAATTGTGACCGCTGGATGCGCAATCGCCAGATCAACAGAAGGGATGAATTGCAGAGATCGAAAGGAGAATTAAATATCGCACTAGTTCCAATCCCGCAATTAGTCGGGACCATCCAATCTTATAGCTTCGAAGATCGACGATTGTGGTTGACTCACCAAAAACGCACAACTTCCAATTGCAGAGTTTGGGTGACGAGTTAAATCACTCGCTAGTTGTGGTTCTGCAATCATCCTTAATCGTGGATCTGCTTCGAGAATCTTCACAATCATTGGATCATTCTAAATGGAAGGACAGGATAAGATAGAAAAGTTGCATCGCAGAAAGAACGAGTCGTCGATCTAAGATCCTGATCAACGAAAAACATTCAGTTCGGGTATAAATATGCGAGGAGTTTACACTCCGAAAAGTTTGAGATTTGAAATTCCCGAAATGTGAATTTCCATCAGACATTGGATCACTCTAAGTGGAAGGAAAGAGTAAGCTAGAAGTGTTGCATCGCAGAAATATCGAGCCATCGATCTTAGATCCTGAACAACGAACAACATTCACTTCGGGTATAAAGATGTGAGGATGTTACGCTCTGTAAGTTTGAGATTTGAAAGACCTGAAGCCTGGAGAGCCGGAGAGACGAAAGAAGATCTCAAACATTGGATCATCCGAAGTAGATCTCAGTCGTTAGATCGTCCGAATAATATCTTGACCGTTGATTCGAGAGGTACACGCATCAGTGGATTTTCAACTCCGGAAGATTGACGTATGGAGAAAAGAGGGGTTTGAGATTTGAAATCTCTGAAGTCTGGAGATCTAAAGGAGATCTTGACTGTTGAATGAGAAAGGGGACACGAGACCACATCAACATTGACATGTGGTAGACCACGTCAGCATGGACATTTGGTAGACCACGTCAGCAAGGACACGTGGCAGACCACGTAAGCATGGACATGTGGTAGACCACGTCAACATGGACATGTGGCATACCACGTCAGCATGGACATTTGGTAGACCACGTCAGCAAGGATGTGTGGGAGATCTACGTCAGAAGACCTTGTCAACAAAGACATGTGGCATACCATGTCAGCAAGTACACATGGCATAATCAGATGATGACATGTGTCAAGAGGAAATTGTTTCATGCCATGTCAACGCGTGACATCAATAAGTTACATCACTCCAGGAGTTTTACTTTGGGAGTTTTACCACCAGCACTTGCCCAAAGTCCCGAAGTCTCGAAGTGGACATGAGATGCCTAATCTGAAGATCACTTCGGGAGCATTCTCATCTATCGATCTACTACAGTGGAAGGATAGCGTAAGTTGAAATGCCCAAAGTCCTTAAGTCTTGAATGTCATAGTCCCGAAGTGGACACGAGACGTCTGATCTGAAAGATCACTTCGAGAGCAATCGTCACCATTGATCTACTATAGTGGAAGGATAGTGTAAGTAGAATAGACAAAGACCCGAAGTAAAAGGTGGTCATCCATCTCAATGATTGATTAAGTCATGGCGATAGGATTAAGCAATGAAAGGATAGATGTAAGGATCGATTCTGATGATTGATCTGTTTCCGCGAAATAAACATAAGCCATCCGATCTGTTCAGGAAATCTGATTCAGAAGTTTTGAAAGGTTTCAAGTCCAAAAGTTCCGAAGGGAGAAGTGTCGAAGTTCTGACATTCATTCATCTCATCAGGAGATTGAATCGTGATCATTGAATTGATAAGCATTCAAGTGCTCATCTCACCTAACGTTTGAATAACCCCAGTGGTCATATGGTAAAGAGATTTAAAGGGCAAAATGCAATGCATCGCTTAAATTGATAAGCATGTGGTTCTATGCCTATGATCATATGAACATGGTTTGAAGGAAGTGTCGATTCCTGTTATCACAGAGACGAAGGAAATCGATACATGACTGTGATTGTGATTGATTTATGAAAGTAAAAGGGGATGCCAGGTTTAACATTGAAGAGCCAGAATGATGTTCTCTGGTGGTCCCAAAATTCATTGTAAATAAAAAAGTTAGTTATACCTTGTCGGCTCAATAACTTAAACAAGTTTTGAGCATAAGAAACTATAAATACAACCATGATTGGTTCACTAGAGGGTGTGCTTGTGGAAGTAGACGGGCTTGTGGAAAAGAGAGGCTCCCTAAAAAAGAGCAGCATGCGGAGAAAAATGAAGGGGATATGGACCTGAGGTCCGTGTGAATATCAAAGGAAAGATGAAGTGAAGAAGGCATGAATATCAGAGGAAAGATGAAGTGAAGAAGGCACGAATTTCAGAGAGAAGATGAAATGCAGTGATGAGTGTTGATTGTATACCTCTGATCATGAAACGGAATTGACTCAATAATGGATCACTGCAACTAGAGTTGAATTACTGTATGAACTCTAGTTGGATAGACTGCATTCTATCAGCAAGCTGGGTCTTGTGGCAAGCTGGGTCGTGCTTGAGAGTTGGTTCTCTTCGAGGAGTTGGTGCTCTTTGAGGATTTGGTGCTCCTTACTTCTGTTGGTGCTTAAACAAAATAGTTGGTGCTGGGAAAATCCTTATTATTATATTCACATAAATTATATACAAACATTTGGTATCTTCTGTGTCCATTGTGATTATGATTTGATTGTTCTTAATCTGTTCAAATATGTTTTAACTGTTAACCTGTAAGAAGAAGAAAAGTTATAAAATTCCACACACTAATTCACCCCCCCCCTCTTAGTGTGGGCAGTGTGTTCAATGATTGGTATCATAGTGGGTTCCTTCAGCACAGTTTAACCACTGGAAGGTAGATCTTGAAGAAATGGGTGGACAGATGGCTCTCTCCACAATTGAAGCTCCCTTATTTGATGGAACAAATTATTCCTCATGGAGAGAAAATATGAAATAGTATTTGAAGTCAAGAGGATCTGAAGTTTGGAATTCAATAGTAAGCAAGCCTTGGGACTTAACTACCTCAAAGAATCTATCCAAGATTGCAGTCCAAAGAGGAGTAAGGAAGAACAATGATGTGGCATTGAAGATTCTTCTCAATGGATTATCAGATATCATCAAGGCAAGCATAGGACTATGCACATCAGCCAAGAACTTATGGCTGAAGTTAGAAGAGATGTATCAAATCAAAAGACAAGACACATAAGACATTCATATCAAGGATGAAGAGGAAGAATCAGTCATCAATAAAGGTAAAGACTCTCCGCAATATTTTGATTGCAATAATGTTGATATTGAATCCTCCTCTACAAGTAAAGAAGAAGACTCAGATACAATAAAAGAATGTTCTATTATCATTTATCTCATGGAAGAAGTAGAAGAAGAACTATCAAAGGCCAAAAAAAAGGTTGATTGGAGTTTGTGTGAATACTTCTATCACCATAATGATTCAGACTATAACTATCTTCATGACTACACTAAAGAATTTCTTGAAAAGAGTCAAAAGCATATCTTGGAAATAAAGGAAATTCTCAAGGACAATGAAAAGATAATATATGAGCAGGATAATCAGTTAGAAGAAAAAGAAGAGGAGATAGAGAAGTTGAAGAAAGAAATTAGTCAAGTAAAAGAAAAGAAGAAGGAAGATGATGAGCTTAGAAATCAAAGGCATATCATGGAAATAAAATAAAAGCTCAAAGCCAATGAAGAAATCATATCTAAGAAAAAGAGTCAGTTAGAAAACAAAGAAGAAGAGATCAAAAGATTCAAAACAAAAGTTACTGATCTAACAAAAGAAAAGGAAGAGCAAATCAAGAGACTGAAAAATGAAATTAGTCAAGCAAAGGAAGAGGAGATTGAGAGACTGCAAAATGAAATAAGTCAAGCAAAAGAAGAAAAGAAGGAAGATGATGAACCAATCAAAAGCCTTGCAGATCTAAAATAACTAAGGGAAAGCTATGTCAATATTAAAATCCAACTTGAAGAAGCCAAAAGGAGAGAGGAGGTAGTGAGGAACCAATTGGACAAAAAGGAAAAATCTTGTCATGAGATGGAAACAAAAGTTGTGAATCTTAGAAAGAAGGTTGAGAAGTCAAACATCCAAATCAAGTTCTTGAACATCTCCATGACCCTGGATGAGATCTTGGATAATCGGAGATCACCAAATGACTAATCCGGTCTTGGATACAACAAGGAAGAAATCAATACTTCTAAGAAACTTGATGCAGGTCCCTCATTTGTAAAGGGTGAAGACATGTCTGATACATATCCTTCATTAGTAAAGGATAAAAATAGGTTGGGCATAGCTCCTTCATTTGTAAAGGATGAAGACAGTTCTGACACATCTCCTTCATTTGTAAAAAGTGAAAGAAGGTATGACTCAGGTTCTTCACGTTCAAGAAATAAAAGCAACACTACAAAATTTAGAAGATCAGATCAAGGAAGACATCCAGAAGCTACTCATGCACATCAAAGCAAGTTTAGAAGAGAGACACCTTCATGGATCAATCAAAGAAGGTATGAGAGTGTTATTAACGGTTATTGTTTTTCTTGTAATGAATATGGTCATAAATCATGTTGGACATATTGTTGCACATTGCTACACTATGAGATGCTACAGTTGTGATGGATATGGCCATAAAGCCAATAACTGTTGGAACTCAAGAAAGCAGTCAATGAGAAATGATTCATACAATACGACAAAAGGAGTAAACGAAACATGGAAGAAAAATGAAGTTGCAGTAATAGAAGATTAGAGATCAAAGTTCAAGAAATCAGGACACTCACAGATGTGGATAGAAAATACTGAACAAGTGAACAGGCGTGAAGTTAATTGCTGCAAAAACAATTGCAATCATGTGACAAGCATAGTATAAACTTTCTCAGACAACTTTAGAGCAATGTATAGTAAAGAAGCATCTTGGATAAAGATGGATACATCTGGTTGGAGATTGATGAGAATAAATGGGCAGATCCAAGAGTTGTTTGAATAAGATGAGCTACAATTGTGTAGTATTCCAGTAAGACAGTGACATCCACAGAAGAAGCATTCTGATTTACAAAATGATGTACATGACATCTTGTAGAGATAACAAGAGGAGATACCATGTCAGAAAAAGCTACCCTTTTAGAAACAAAGGGGGACAAGAGTTAGTAAAAACTTAGGGGAAGTATTTTGGTTAATAAATAATAAATTAATTAGATTAAGTTTTGAAAAGACTCGATCACTACAAAAATTGGTAACAAGAAGACTACTCATTTGAAACACAAAAATCCCAATCAATTGAGATAAGAAGTTAGTAAATTAACAGGGGAAGAAACCTTGTCAGGAAGAGCTACCTTTTCAAAAACAAAGGGGGAGAGTAATCAGAAGTAGAGAGAAATCATATTGTCAGGGGGAGTCATTCAGTTATGGCAGGCATAACATACAGAGCTTTACCACAGGAGGAAAAACCCTTTTCCATTGATGTCAAAGGGGGAGAGAAAACTTCATAAGAAGAAAGCATAAAAAATTCATAAGAGGAAATCATCATCACAGGGGGAGTTTTTTATATGAAGTTAGCGGGTTGCCCTGATTGACAAAAAGGGAGATAGTTGAACATATTGTCATTGATGTTAACAATCGATGTGATGATTTGTTGTTATAATGAATTATCATTATGATTTACCAGAGATGATATTGTCATTGATGTCAACAGTATATTAGTTAGCAGAATATGTCAAATAGTATGCAGAGATCGAAAGCATAATATCAGGAGGAGAGAACAGGAGGACCGAATAGTATGAAGATCAAAGCTCAGAAGGGAAAACACAGTACAGAAGAAAATGTAGAGATAGGCTGAAGCAATTCATGATTATTGTTGATCACAATAGGATCAACAATGTTCCTATGATAAAAACTTAGGAGGGTCAGCAAATGCATAGATAGGATAAAGAAATTAGTGATTATTGTTGATCACGATAGGATCAAAAATGTTTCTATGATAAAAGCTCAGGAGGGTTAGAAAATGCAGAGATCAAAGCTCGGAAGGAAAAGTGTAAGCTCGGGATGAGAAGCCTCAGTAGCTATACGATCAAGAAATTGACCATGTTGATCATCTAAATATTACAAACATCGGTCATATGAGTGACCGTGGGCTTGAGGACCATTGGAGGATCGTGACCGTCGGATCTGCAAGCCAGATCAATGGCAGGGATGAATTGTGGGGAGCGAAAGAAGAATTAAAAAACCTGCTAGTTCTAATCCCACAATTGGTCTAGATCATCAGATCTCATAGACTCGGATATTGACGATTGTGGTTGATCCAACAAGTGATTAGTTTAAGTCAGATTAAGTCGTTACCGTCGGATGCGCAATCACTAGATCAACGGAAGGGATGAATTGTGGAGATCGAAAGGAGAATTAAATATATCGCTAGTTCCAATCCCACAATTACTCAGGACCATCCGATCTTGTAGCTTCAAATATCGATGATTGTCGTTGACTCACCAACAACGTACAACTTCCAATTGCATATTTTGGGTGATGAGTTAAATCACTCGCAAGTTGTGGTTCCGCAATCATCCTTAATTATGTATCTTCTTCGAGAATATTCACAACCATTGGATCATTCTAAATGGAAGGATTGGATAATATAGCAAAGATGCATCACAGAAAGAATGATCCATCGATCTAATATCCTAATCAACGAAAAACATTCAGTTCGGGTATAAATATGTGAGGAGGTTACGCTCCGAAAATTTTGAGATTTGAAATTCTCGAAATTCGAATTTCCGTCAGTCGTTGGATCACTCTAAGTGGAAGGAAAAGATAAGCTAGAAGAGTTGCATTGCAGAAAGATCGAGCCATCGATCTTAGATCCTGATCAACGAACATCATTCGCTTCGGGTATAAACATGTGAGTAGGTTACGCTCCGTAAGTTTGAGATTTGAAAGACCCGAAGCCCGGAGAGCCAAAGAGACGAAAGAAGATCTCAACCATAGGCGAAGATCTCGACCAATGTCGAAGTTGCGATAGGCGAGACTCCGAGATGGAGCTTACATCAATGGTCCAGAATCCTTGGTGATCTAACAGTTCAGATCATTTCACGATTTTGGCATTCTTATGGTATTGTTTCTTGATTCTCCAAATCGCGATTCGCGAAACCCCGAAATGGAGTCTTTGACATGCTCTGATCTTCTGCCACGCATCCCTCTTGAATCAACGGTCAAGATCTTGTCGTGATTTCACATATTGCGATTTTGGCATTCCTGTGGTATTGTTTCTTGACTCTCCAAGTTGCGATTCGTGAAACCCTGAAGTGATGTAAACCTGCTGACATCACACGTGGATTGACACGTGTCGAATAACTGCCACGTGTCACTCTGATTCGTGACTTACATGTACCTGAAGTGTCGAATCATCTTGACACTTGTCATTGCCTGGTTGTGCCACGTGTTCTTAGATGACGTGGTTTGCTAACGTGTCTATTTTGGGATTTAGCATTTCGAGATTTCAGGACTCATGTTGTAAAGAACCTTGGCATTTCCATCTCCCGATATCCGAAATCCCGATAGCCAAAACTCCGAAATGGAGTTGGACCACCGCTTCGATCTTGCACTTTAAAGAACGTGCAGGTTCTTCCTGATCCAACGATGGTCGGAACTTATTCTCAGATCTGACACCTGAGATTTGTCCTCCTTTTTTGTGCATTCTTCTTGTCTACAATCTAATTTGACGGTCCTCCTTCTTTCGGGAATTTAAATGGGATCCTTCTCCTCCCGAGCTTAGGAACTGCGTTCGATTCTGCGTTAATTCCTCCTGAGCTTACTTTATCCTTTGTTTTCCTTCACTGCATACTCTGATCTTTCCATCAGTAACAAGCACATACTGCCTGTAAATCATGCCAACCATCCTCTGCACTATCTTTTCTGATCTTATCGAGCTTGCAGCGTCTTCCCAAAATACTTCTGGTGCCCATCTGTTACATTCTTCCTGTACTCAAGCCATCATTGTTGGTGTACTTTCCATCAATGACAAGCATACGCTACCTGTAAAACATGCCAACAATCTCCCCCTTTGGAATTGATGGAAACAAAGGCACCCAGATTCTTTTCTCCCCCTTTGACATCAATGTCAAAGAGAACATGCTCCCCCTGAGTTGTTGCAATATTTTTAGGAGGTATCAGATATTCAATCAATCAATACAAAACTCCCCCTAACAGGATAAACTTGCTTCGATGTCAGATGGGATGACACCCAGCTTATGTCGGAGATAATCAAATGGTGTCTTAGCTAGGGGTTTAGTAATGATGTCTTTTATCTGTTCTGTGGAAGGGATATAATTCAACTGAACAACTCTGTTTGTGACTTGTTCTCTGAGAAAATGGTATTTTATTGGGATATGCTTAGTCTTGGAATGAAGAACAGGATTCTTGGAGACACTAATGGCACTAGTGTTATCACAGTGAATTGTAATCAGATCACTATAGTTTACCTTCAAATCTGCAAGAGTTTGAATCATCCACAAGATCTGAGTACAGCAAGTAGCAGCAGCAATGTACTCTACTTTTGTAGTTGATAAGGAAATAGACCCCTGCTTCTTACTAATCCATGCTACCAACGAGTCTCCCAGCAAGAAGGCACCTCCACTGGTGCTTTTTCTCTCATCGACACAGTTTGCCCAGTCTGCATCTGAGTAAGCCGTTAACTGAAAATTCTAATTTCTGGGATACCACAGACCATAAGTCATTGTTTCTTTTAAAAACCTGAATATCCTTTTGAGAGCTTGCAAATGACTCTGTTTGGGTGCAGCCTGATATCTTCCTACCATTCCTACAGCATGCATTATGTCTGGGCGAGATGTTGTGATGTAGAGCAGGTTGCCTATCATTGATCGATATGACCTTTGATCAACATCAGGTGAATCATTATCCTTGCTTAATTTACATCTAGTTACCATAGGTGTACCCATAGGTTTAGAATCTTCCATTTGAAACCTTTTCAACATTTCTCTTAGATATTTTTCTTGAGAAATGAACATCCCTTCAGACCTCTGAGTAATTTGCAGACCAAGAAAAAATGACAATTCTCCTATCATAGACATTTCAAATTCAAACTCCATGGCAGAAGCAAACCATTGTACCAATGAATTCTTATTACATCCAAAGATGATGTCATCTACATAGACCAATACGATGAGAAAATTATTATCCTCTATTTTAATATACAGATTGTTGTCAATTGTTCCTCTCTTGAACCCTTTATCTTTGAGATATGTATCCAGTCTATGATACCAGGCTCGAGGGGCTTGTTTTAACCCATATAAAGCTTTCTTCAGCTTGCATACTAATTCAGGGTTATTAGACAGTTTGAAACCCTCTAGTTGTTCCATATAGACTTCTTCACTTAAATCTCCATTTAGAAAAGTTGACTTAACATCCATTTGATAGACTTTAAATCTTTTATGACAAGCATAGGCAAGAAACATTTTGATAGCTTCTAATCTTGCTACGGGCGCAAATGTTTCATCAAAATCCAGTCCTTCTATCTGAGCATAGCCTTTACAGAATAACCTTGCTTTGTTCCTGATAACTTGTCCTTGCTCATTCAACTTATTCTTAAAGACCCATTTGGAGCCAATGACGTTTTTACCTTCAGGTCTTTGAACCATCTCCCACGTATTGTTTTTCTCAATCTGATCAAGTTCGTCATTCATTGCTTGTACCCAGTGGTCATCTTTGCTAGCTTCATTAAAATTCTTGGGTTCCAGCATGGATATGAAAGCTATATGAGATTGTTCGGTGTTTTTTATTAGCTTTCTCCTGGTTTGTACACCTTTGTCTTTTTCCCCAATTATCTGACTTGTAGGATGATTATTTTGAATGATTCTGGAGGAGGAATTTGTAGTTGACTGTTGATTTGAGTCTGTTTGAGTGTCTGAGTCTTCATCTGATTCAGAATCTTCGTTTTCTGATTCTTGGACCTGTTCATCTTCAGCTTTAGTTGTGTCTTTTGTAGAAGACTCATTACTGTATACCTCTCTTGCTGGGATTCCTTCATCAATTTTTACATCAATACAGTCAACCATTTTATGCAGCCTCTTATTATAGAATCTATATCCTTTATTGTTTGTAGCATACCCTAAGAAGATACCTTCATCAGCCCTGTCATCATATTTTCCGAGGTTCTCATCATTATTCTTTATGTAGCATTTACTCCCAAAGACTCTGAAGTGTTTGATTGAGGCGGGTATTCCAAACCATAATTCATAAGGTGTCTTGTCACTTTGTGGTCTGAGGTGGGCTTTGTTAAGCACATGGACTGTTGTGTGTATTTCTTCTACCCAGTAGGTTTGACCAATGTTCTTCTCATTCATCATTGACCTAGCCATTTC
>ML805330.1:201347-219157 GCA_009831015.1 Picea engelmannii
GGTGATATAATATTTCTTTCATATATCAGGTGCAAGTCTGTCCGATCGATTCTTCTCTCCTATCCACTTTAATTAACACTTAGAAATTTTCACACTTATTTCTTACTATGTGTTGGTGATATAATATTTCTTTCATATATCAGGTGCAATTCCGTCTGATCGATTCTTCTCTCCTATCCACTTTAATTAACACTTAGAAATTTTCACACTTATTTCTTACTATGTCTTACCGTGGGTTCGTGGTGATTTATAAGATTCTCACTTACCTCTGCATTCCCATAACCCCGCAAACCCACCATATTATTTTAATAATATTTTTCCTATCCTAAGTTCTATGAGAAATATCTCCAAGTGACACATGGAACTTTATTAACCAATGAGATATATCCACATGACAACTAATTAATGGAGACACATGGCAACATACAAAAAGTGACACATGGCGTGATTTTATTGGATGACATATGGAAGATTCTTATTGGCAGATTGTTGGACTGTCAAGTGATGACATGTGGAAACATTTGGTAGGGTGATTCATCATTGTTGACTGGGAATATTGACAGTTGATTGGGCATGCAAAATTATTATTATATTCAACAATTTTCCAAGGGTTAAGTCCTCCAAGCGCCATAGTCTCCTCTCTTCTTTATTTCTTGTCAATTGTATGTTACACTTAAAATTATATACCACTAAGACTATTTTATTCCCATACATGTGGGATAAGAATAATGAAGAAAAGTCAAAATTCAACAAAGGAGTTCAAAATTAAATCAAGGGTTCACATTAACCAATCAAACTTGATTGACGGTCGCTGAGTCACGATCTTGCAAAGGCTATATCTTGAGCTCCCGACCTCTATTTGAAACAAAATTTATACCGTTGGAAAGGTATTTCGACGTAGAAGATGGTGGTATAGGTTTCAAGTGCTGAAATTTGATACATTTTTCTCAGAAATTAAAATATCAGTCAGCAGCATTTTTTAATGGGCTTGCATGACAACTCAACTTCACGAGCTCATATCTTGAGATCCGTGCGATGGGTTTGGAAAAATTTTATATTGTTGGAAAGATAAGATGATAAATATAACATCTGAAATTATTTCCATGGCTAAAAATTTTATTACAATTTCCATAGAATTAAAACACAGTCATCCTCTTTTAAAGGGAAATTATTTAAATTTCAAAAAATAAAAGTTTAATTAAAACTTTTATTAAAAAAAGGAGATGGACCCACTTTTGATATATTTGTATTAATCATGTGAATTCATTAATGAGGAATTAATGAGGCATTAATTAAAGGAAATGTTTCAAGAAGAAACTAGTACGGGAATTTCTAGAAGGGCAAAAAATAGTTGAGACGGTTCCTGTAACCGTCGATGAAGATAATAAAAGGACAACAACGAGCAAATGAAGATAGGAGAGACCATAATAGTAAGTTTATGTTGATCACATATTTCTTTGTTTACCAGTTCTTTCATCTAGTTACTCTGCTTCTTTGACTAGAAAAGTTTAATCGAAGTCTGATAACTTCTCTTTTTCTTTTTTCCAGGTCTTGTTCTTCTTTTACCTCCCACCATCCTCCTTCTACAAGATTAATTCTTGTTTATATTTGATTTATGTTACATGGGAGACACAATATCAGTCCTAAGGACAAACACATTTTAAATTTCAAAGAATATGTAACAGACTATATGTTTTTTAGAAATTTTGAGAGAGCTATTTCGGGATCAGTTTTGACTGTGCTTTGTAACTCTCATTTTTTAGTATAAAGTATTTGAGATTGATTTATAATTATCTTTATTTGAGCTTCCCATGTGTCTACTCTGTTAAAGTTCTCTTATGCATGCAGACCATCTTATTTTTATTTTATGTGATAAAAAATCTTTAGTTTAACTATGATGGATGTGAGGAAATTTTGTTTATCATCTTTAAATGTATGAAATTTGTGATTCTTGGTCATTTCTCAATAACTTTCTTTAAAAAGAAAACAAAACATTTTTTTTCTTGTTATTTTTCTTGCAATCTTTATATTTCTTTGATTACCACGACGGACTTCTGCAAAGTCCCATATTCTGAAGATCTAGAATCCCAATAAAATGTTAAAGTAAAGAGGAGTACCACGTGTATAAAAATGCAAGGGGATTTACATCCTCATGAAGTTTTCGTTTCGGTCCTAACAGATTCAAGCATCAACAAAAGGGAGGGGCAGAGAGAGAGAGAGAGCATTCAAGAGATCATTCAAGAGATAGTTAGAGAGAGAGAAGCATAGAGAGTGAGGGAGGGAGATAAGGGTAGAGGGAGATACAAGGGGACAAAAAGAGTAAATGAGGGAAGTAGGGAGTGAGAGAGAGGGAGAGAGAGAGAGAGAGAGAGAGAGAGAGAGAGAGAGGGAGGCAGGGAGAGAGAGAGTGTATGGTAGTGGTGGGAGCGATTGAGGGAGAGAGAAACAGAGGGAGGGATCAAGGGAAGGAGAGAGAAAGAGAGGGAGGAATCAAGGGAGGGAGAGTGAGGAATATGGAGAGAGAGGGGGGGAGAGAGATGTAGATATGGAGAGAGGGAGAGTGGTAAAAATAGAGGGGGAGGGGAGAGTGCGAGAGAGAGGTAAAGAGGGGTAGAGAGAGGAGAGAGAGAGGAAGAGACAAAAAGAGAGTGATCTAGAAAGAGAGAGGGGAATTTATTGGAGGGAGTAAGAGGGAGGGGAGGAGAAAGAGAGGTTAGGAGGGAGAGAGAAAGGTTGAAAGGTAGAGAGAGGGAGGGGGGAAAAGAGAAGGGGGAGAGCGAGAGGGAGGTAGAGAGAGGGGTAGATGTAACATACCCACCCCTCCAGCAGGCCGGGCAATGCTACCAACACAACCTTAACCTATCCTTTAAAGCTCTGATACGATATTGTAACATCCATGGCCCTCCAGAGACTGGTTAATGCTACCACGCGGAATTTTCAGCTTATATAATATATATGCATTTTAATGAATTTAACACATTTAACATAGAGTTACTGTCATCATATAGACTCAAATAGAATTAACAACAATTCATACATGCAACGGAATACATGAAAACATACAAACATCACAAAACATGCATAAAATACATAATCAAGCACAACAATGATACTTATCTTTTATCTGGAGTAAATCCACCAACTGTGTGCAGACCTTCCACGAACCTCCCAGCCTTAGACTGCACTGTTCATCACGCTCAACAGTGGGTCACCCCCGAGTTGGTACTAAACTCCACCGGGCAAGGGAATTCTAGGCTTGGCAAGGAATTTGCACAAAGCAACAGGAAGGATCTTTTATCCCAGGAACCACTTACACCCACAACACACAGACCCTCATTCCACACACACCTGCTCCACCCCAGGAGGATACACCTTCACTAATACAAGTCCATCGGCCAGTACACCTCCCTTACCTTGGGCTTCAGTAGCAGGCTTGACCAGAAGTCCCAGATTATTGTGGCTACTACGGGACTCCCTTCCAGGAGAAATCACTTCCCAGTAGACTCTCTCACCTAGGAGAGATTCTCACAGGTCTGACAACCTGCCTATTCAACCAGTCTTCGACTCAGCTACAATCGGGTACGGGTGACAGCAAAAACAACAGCAACAGGGAAAAACGGGTATGGACACCCAACAATACAATAGCCTACGCTAAGTCACAACACAACTCAGGCGACTACAATTGTGTCGAGCTTCACAGGAAATAGCACATGACGAATTCCCCCTTTCTAGTTTCATAGATGCGTGAGGGTATGCATAGGTCGAACAACGAAGGTCTCAGGTTCACGTGTAGGATGGGAGAATGGTAGGACAAACCCAGGCGAAGGATGGCAGAATGACCCGGGAACCCCCAACTCAGATGACGCTTCAGCTTTTAACTACATATGCCCAGGTCGAAACTTGTCTTCCTGGAGCTACATGCACTCCATTTAGCCTACGTCCCACTTTCCAGGAACTTAGGATAACAAAAACATATCATGGTCACCTTAGTCTTCAGGAAATAATATAAAAATATTATTCCTCTAGAGGTAATCCCCCTAGCTTAGCCCCTAGGCCCAAATACTTAGCCCCCTTCCTTACCCTACCTAGTGGAGCTTAGTCCCCCATAACTCTTCTTCATGGTCGATCTACACGCAACAACGTTTTTACTTTTATTAATGTTCTACATAAATACATATACAAAAAGCAGGCTCATTGGCCTTGGCATCTAGCTCACCAGCCTAATAAACACATAAGTCTTGTATCTTACAACCACTTGGCTCACTAGCCTATAAGAAAAAATTAAAATTCAGAAGGAGCTCGGCCTTGGGGTATTATAATCCCCTCCCCTTATTTTTGCACTGTCCTCAATGCAACTTATTTACAAAACAACAACAAGATTTCCAAAATCTTCAAAAAGATGTGGGTATTCTGCCCGCATAGCATCTTCATGCTCCCATGTTGCGTCCTTAGCACCGTACCAGGTCTACTAGACTTTTGCAAGCCCTATGGATCGATTCCAGAGTTGCTTGCTTTTTCAGTCCAATATATGCACCGAATGCACCTGCAAAATGCCTTCTTGCTCCACCTAAATCACATTCCAATCGATTACATGATTAGCATCAGGTATATATTTCTTAAGCAATGAAATATGAAACACATTATGTACAGTCATGGATGTAGGCAATGAAAGCATATATGCAACTAGTTTAATCCTTTCTAGGATTTCAAACGGTCCACAAAATCTGGCTGCCAACTTTTCACAGTTTCTTAGCCTCATGGAACTTCTATTGGCTTTCACTTTCAAGAAAACATGATCACCCACTTTAAAATCCCTATGGTTCATGTTCTTATCAGCATAACTCTTCTGCCTGTCTTGGGAAGATTTTAAATTCTGCTTAATCTTTAGCATTTGTTCTTCCATTTCCTTGAGAAACTCTGGCCCAACCACTGCTCTATCAGATGGGTTATCCCAACTTACTGGAGTGTTGCACTTTCTGCCGTAAAGTGCTTCAAATGGGCTCATCTTTAATGATGCTTGATACCCATTGTTGTAGGCAAATTCTACCAAGTGTAGGTAGTCTTCCCATTTAGACGGTTTTTCCATCACATACATCCTTAGCATGTCTTCTATCACTTGGTTCACCCTCTCTGTCTGCCCATCGGATTCAGGATGATAAGCAGTGTTGAAGTTCAAATTCGTTATGAACCCCTTGAATAACCATTTCTAGAACTTTGAGGTGAATTTTGGGTCTCTTTCAGACACAATTATCTTGGGAAAACCATGCAATCATGTTATTTCCCTTAAAAAGATATCGGCAACATTAGTTGCCTTGTGAGTGGTCTTTAATGGAACAAAATGGGAAGCTTTCTTAATCTTTTCCACCACCACCATGATTGAATCATGATGCTCGCTGGTCTTGGGCAATACTCTGATGAAATCCATTATCACTACCTCCCACTTCCACTCAGGAATGGGTAAAGGCTGTAGCAACCCAGCTGGGTGCCTATGCTCAGCTTTGAACTTCTAGCATTCCATACATCTGGTGATGTATTCTGCAATTTCTTTCTTCATACTTGGAAAAAAGTAACGGCTCTTGACTGCTACCACAATTTTCTAATATCCAGGGTGTCCATCATAAGGCACATTATGCATTTCATTCAAAATCATAAGTTTCAACTCCTAGACATTAGGTACATAAATTATGTTCTTGTACATAAGTATTCCATCAACCTCTAATTTATAATTTTCCACTTTCTGTAGCATCTTACCATGTTGTAGCATTGCTACCAACTCCATGTACTGCAAATTTGCATTTGCAACTTCCAAAATTCTTCCCTTAATGGTAGTTTGGTACATGCTAATGGTCGTAGCATGCAATTCATGCACTATCCTGTTGAGTGCATTAGCCACTTTGTTTTCCTTTCCTTTGATATGCTTGATATCAAAGTCATACTCACAAAGGAATTTTAAAAACCTACTTTACCTAGCATTCAAGGTTGGTTGATCAAACAAATACTTCAGACCATTATGGTTTGTCCTCAGTTCAAACCTCTTTCCCATGAGGTAATGTCTCCATTTCTTTAGAGCATGAATGATGGCTGCCAACTCCAAATCATGAGTGGCATAGTTCTTTTCGTGCTCTTTCACCTTCCTGGACTCATAACATGTTACAAATCCATTATGGTTAAAGATTCCTCCCAATCCTTCTTTGCATGCATCTGTGCACACTACGAAATCCTCATTTGGGTCTGCAATCCTCAGGATTGGAGCACTAGTTAACAACTGCTTCAATCGTTGGAAGCTCTTCTCACATTCTTCTGTCCATTGAAACTAGTTCTCCTTCTTTTGCAAGGAAGTGATAGGGTGAGCTATCCTTGATAACCCTGCAATGAACCTTCTGTAATAGCCAGCTAGACCCATAAAGGATCTTACTTCTGTCACAATCTTTGGAACTGACCATTCCCTGATGGCTTCTATCTTCTCAGGATCTACAACTATCCTTTCCTTTGAAATGATATGCCCCAAGTAATGGATCTGCTTTTGATAAAATGAGCACTTACTCAATTTGGCATACAATTGGTGATGTCTTAGCCCCTGCAACACCATCCTCAGATGGTGTTCATGCTCTTCCTCCAACTTGGAATACACCAGGATGTCATCCAAAAAGACTATGACAAACTTGTCTAGATATTCCCTAAATATCCCATTCATTAAATACATGAAAACAACGGGTGCATTTCACAGCCCAAACGACACCACTGTGGATTCATAATGACCATACCTTGTTCTAAAGGTAGTCTTGTTGATGTCTTCATCCTTTATTCTTACCTGGTGATATCCTGACCTGAGATCTATCTTTGAAAATATCTTAGCATCCTTCAACTGATCAAAGAGATCATCGATCCTTGGCAGAGGATACATGTTCTTAACAGTCACTTTGTTCAACTGTCTGAAATCGATGCACAATCTCAATGTCCCATCTTTCTTCTTCACGAACAGGACAAGGGCTCCCCAAGGTGACACACTTGGGCGTATATACCCCTTCTTTAGAAGCTCTTCAAGCTACAATTGCAGTTCCTTCAGCTCTGGTGTACTCATTTTGTATGGAGCTTTCGACACTAGCGCTGCTTCGAGCATCAGGGTTACAAAAATGTGAATATCTCTCTTCGGGGGTTGTCCTGGTACCTCTTGGAATACATCCTCAAACTCCTTTAATATTGCATGGTATTCAATACTTGACACCTTATCCTTAGGTGCCTCCTCCATGTGGGCTGCAAATAATTGACGGTCTTTCCTGTAACACTTCTTCAACTGCATTGTTGATATTTCTCTAACAGTAACTGCCCTGGGAATTCCTTGGACTATTCTTCGATTCCCTTCCTCATCCAAGAAAGTGAATGCCTTGTTACGACAATCCAAGATGGCATGGTGTTGGTCCAACCAATCCATCCCAATTAGACAGTCATAGGAACCTAAAGGTAAAATGTTCAATTCATCTCTCGTGCTCAGTCCGTTCATGTCCACTGGACATGACTTAACCAATTCTATAACCTTTCTCTTGGTTCCTGTAGCCAGAAGCACTAACCAAGATTTTCCATGTTTGCTTCTCGACAATTGCAAACTTTTCACCACTCTAGGATCTACATAACTATGGATAGCCCCTGAATCAATTAAAATAGTATAGGCATGGTTGTTGATCATACCTTCCACTTCAATCATGTGCGACTGATATTTTTCTTGCTTGTTTTCTAGGGCTGCGTAGATCCTTGGTACTCTACTTCCCATGGCCTCCATTGTTTCTGCCTGTTGAATATTGTGGATAGTTCTCACTTTGTCATTCCTGTGGGGGAAATCTCTGTACCTATGATTTCCTTTACAGCCCCAACATTCCATAGGTGATTGTCTTGGCATTTGTCCACCCACTTCAGTCTTCCTGGGCTCTCTAAAACCTGGCTATCCTTGAGGGCTATTCCTAAAAAATGGTGGTTTGATTCCCTTTTTCCTCTCCTCCCTTTGAAACTTATTCTTGTCTTCCCAAGATTTTTGGAAAGAAGGCTTTTCTTTTTGCTGATCATATAAGCATTTTTCTCTCCTTCTAGTTTCTTCCATTGTTTTTGGGTCATCATACTGGATCTTGTCACTAATGGAAGATGGCATTCCATTCAAATACCTTTGAATCTTGACAGTATCATCCTTGATGAAAGGAACATACTTCAACAATTCCAAAAACCTTCGTTCATATTCATCAATGGTCATGCTACCCAGCTTGAGTTCAAAGAACTCTTTCATCTTTCTGTCATAGTATCTCTTAGTTAAGTACTTCTTTTCAAAATGTCTCTTGAACATGCTCCAAGTAACATTCTTCTCTTTGACGTGTTGTACTTTCACAATATGCTCCCACCATATGGATGCCTTTCCTTTAAATTGGTAAATGGAAATTCTTTCCTCTGCACGAGAAGAATAGTTCTGCAATTGGAAATATTTGCTCATGCCCAGTAGCCAAGTCTCGGCATCTTCATCTTTCTTTTGTTCTCCGTCAAAAGTAGGAGGTTTAATCTTGTTCATTTTACCCTTCAGTTCATCCACTCCAGATCTCCTATGTTTTCTAGTAGGATATGGGCTTGAACTACTATGTGCCTCCTTATTGGAATGTTTTGGGGAATGATGATGATGCCTACTAACGCTTCTTGATTTTCTTTTCCTCTTAGGGTTCTTTCGACTCCCTGTTTTGCTTGAGTCACTCTCCTTATCCAACTTTTTCTCGATTCTTTCCAGACTCTGCATCAACTTTAAGTTGAATTTTCCTTGTTGATCCATGGCTTTCATGAGATTTTTGTTATCATCTAGGTGAGCCTGGGCATCTTTCTGCAATCATTCAATGATTTTCATCATATGCCCTTCCTTTTCCATCTGTCCTCTGTGCCCATTGGAGTTCGATTCTTCCACTCCTAAATGGACATACATTACGTTTACATCATTCTCTGAAAGAGAAGCATTATGTGCCTCCTCCATTTCTCTTCACTCCATGGCAATTCCTTGCAGTCCTAACACTCGTTGAACTCTGCAAACACAACGTGGAGTCAACTGGAATTTTTCAAGCCATCAGTCCTTAACAATTCTCACATCATTCATAAACCAATCTGATTTAAGAAAAACGTTTAGATTTCATTTTCTTTCCGAGCTCTTCTCTTCTCTGTAATAAATTTTGGGCACTAGCCCCTTTCTCTCAGTCCCCAACCCATGTGATCATGGGCCGTGACCAAGTGCTAAGTCAAAAAGTGCTTACTCGGGCCTTCGACTTCGAAAATTTTCAAAGAACAACACAACAATCTCTCGAAGTTCCGAGTTACCAAACTCGTGAAGTAGAGTGGATCAATAGTCCACGTATACCCAGTATCCAATGGCTGACACTCACTATGGAACCTCAGGTGTCTGAGTCCCGGGACTTCAGAGCTTAAGAGGATCTCGCATCCACACATCCAAATTGTTAATCTCCAAACATTCTCAATCACCTTTGGTGACGTCATTACGTTACATCACTTAATGTTTTCCCAATTGCAGGGGCATGCAATAGTGGTTTGGAGTAACCCACCTTTCATCCCGCAGTTCTTCTGACACTTACACGTAATCCATTGGTGAAACTGTGGTTTGGATTGTGGGACCGCCTTGGAGAATTAACTTCCATGCAACTTGGGTCCCCGAAATGCCTTCTGGCCGTTGATCTTGATGTATCGTGATCAACACCATTGTGGGTCCTCCAACCTTTAACTACGTTACCTAACCTCGGCCCCACTAACCCTGCTCATACAGGATGCCACATGGCAGAATACTAGCGACCGATACATGGACCATTCAGATGGGTGACATGCTCCACGTTCCAAATGCCATTTCAATATTCCACGAGTACGAAACTCACTGACACGTGGCACACATCCTATGTGTCCACGTCACCTCCAGCTGACGTCCTCATGACTCACCACTTTGGCTCTTCGGGCTTCGAAGATTCGGATTTCCGGAGTTCCAACTCCTCTACGCTCGCTTTTTCCCTTAGCGCTTTCCCCTGGAGTTCATGATCTACCAACGCATGTCCTCCTTCACGATCGATGGCTATGAGTGACTCCGGAACTTCGGGCTTCGAGAGTTTCAAACTCACAGAACTTGCCTCCTCACGAAGTACTTCCACCCAAAGTACATGATCTCTTGACAGGTGTCCTTCGCAACGAACGTTTGCGATCTACTTCAGCCTTCGAGACTTCCTAAGTTTGTCACACTCCACACTTGAAATCCTCCGAAGTGACTTTCCTTTTCTTTCCTAAACATGGATCTAACGGTCCAGACTCCTTCCAACAATAGATCTGACGACTGTTGTCGCTCCTCCTCTTGAGTTTTGTTTCTTGAACCCCTTTCTTCTTAGTGGGTTTCTTCGACACTTAGTCGACTTTTGGATCTATAAACTCCTTGCAACAAATCTTCGCGTCCCTTCATGAGGAAACTCAATCTATTTCTCCTGAGTTTTTTGAGTTAAAGACTCTGTCGATGCACTCCTTGCCCCCAAGGACACTCTGAACCTCGAATTTTATCCCTTTCGACAACAATTCACTATGAAATCTGTGTCTCGTTAACCACTAACATGGCCCATCCAGGCTCAGTGTTATAACCATGCTCTGATACCATATTGTAAAATTCCCATCCCTCCAACAGGCTAGGCAACGCTACCAACACAACCTTAACTTAGCCTTTAAAGCTCTGATACCATATTGTAACATCTCTGTCCCTCCAGAGACCGGTTAATGCTACCACGCAAAATTTACAGCTTATATAATATATATGCATTTTAATGAATTTAACACATTTAACATAGAGTTACTGTCATCATACAGATTTAAATAGAATTAACAACAATTCATACATGCAACAGAATACATGAAAACATACAAGCATCATAAAACATGCATAAAATACATAATTAAGCACAACAATGATACTTATATTTTATCTGGAGTAAATCCACCAACTGCATGTAGACCTTCCATGAACCTCCCAGCCCTAGACCACACTTCTCATCACGCTTAGCAATGGGTCACCCCCAAGCTGGGACTAAACTCCATCGGGCAAGGGAATTCTAGGCATGGCAAGAATAGCAAGGAAGATGCACAAAGCAATAGGAAGGATATTTTATCCCAGGATCCACTTACGCCCACAACACACAGACCCTCATTCCGCACACACTTGCTCCACCCCAGGAGGATACACCTTCACTAATACAAGTCCATCGGCTAGTACACCTCCCTTACCTTGGGCTTCAGTAACAAGCTGGACCAGAAGTCTCAGAATATTGTGGCTACTACGGGACTCCCTTCCAGGAGAAATCACTTCCCAACAGACTCTCTCATCTGGGGGAGCTACTCACAGGTCTGACAACCTGCCTCTTCAACCAGTCTTCGACTCAGCTACAACCAGATAAGGGTGACAGTAACAACAACAACAACAACAACAGGGAAAAACGGGTATGGACACCCAGCAAGACAATAGCCTACACTAAGTCACAACACGACTCAGGTGACTACAATTGTGTCGGGCTTCATAGGAAACAACATAGGACGGTTTCCCCCTTTCTGGTTTCAGAGATGCGTGAGGATATGTAGAGGTCGGAAAACGGAGGTCTTGGGTTCACGTGCAGGATGGGATAATGGCATGACGAACCCAGGCAGAGGATGGCAGAATGACCCGTGAACCCGCAACTCAGCTGACGCTTTAGATTTTAACTGCACGCACTCAGGTCGACACTTGTCTTCCTGGAGATGCATGCGCTCCATTTAGCCTACGTCCCACTTTCTAGGAATTTAGGATAACAAAAACATATCATGTTCACCTTAGTCTTCAGGAAATAATATAAAAATAGTATTCCTCTAGAGGCAAGCCCCTTAGCTTAGCCCCTAGGCCCAAATACTTAGCCCCATTCCTTACCCTACCTAGTGGAGCTTAGTCCCCCATAACTCTTCTTCTTAGTCCCCCATATGTGGTCTTTTCATTTCAATTTTTTTTCAAGCTAGAATAACAACTCTAACATATACATTTTCTTAGTTGGTTTCCTCGAATATAGGTTCGAGATGAAAAAAGCTAGTGGCTTGGTATGCAAATCCATTAAAACGTCCATTTTTATGAATACCTCTCAATATCTCTACTTTTGACCTTATTTTTCTATAGGATTCTATAGGTTGCACAAATCCGTTGTTGATGAAGCTACAAACACATATAGAGTCGACTATGCAGATTCCAAATATATAAATTTCTTTAAAAAATAATATTGATTACTATTTTAATATATTTTTGTCTTAATCTCAAAATACATACCTTTTTTATTTATGTTATAATTTTTTATCATCTTAACCATTTTTAAGATAATTTATAAGGGGCACCAGAAGAGAGTGACATCTACAATATGAAAAAAAAAAATTGTTTGATAATGTTAAGACCCTGTTGTCAAATTTCAAGGCTATAATGACTTTCATAATTTTAAAAAAATATTTAATATTATAAATTTTGAACAAGGGATTCTCTACAATTGTATAGATTTTTTTAAGGAAATCTCATCGTTAAGGTACCCAACATCTACACTAACTTAAACATATACATTATATTTTGCTTGAAAAATAACATACCACTATTATAAAAACTCAAATTTCACATAGTTATTGAAAAATTCTATAAATAAAGATTAATTTCAATTTCTTTCATTTCATTTTTTACACCATACTCAAATTTATTGTAAAAGTACCTTGAATAATCGCTCCAAGTTAACATATTGTTGTTCTTTCATGTTTGCATTACGAGAGAGTATTATTAGCCTGCACCCACCCTTAGTCTTTTGAGAATATTATCTACTAATGCTACTAATTCCTTGTTCTCTTCATCAAGAGCTTAGAAAACTTCAAATGTGTTGTTGGAGAGGTTGGAGAGGCCTTTTATCAAGTTGAGTCCCCTTGTGTTGTTTTTATTAGGCCTTCTTGATACTTGTTTAAATGATTCTTACTCGACATTATTAAGTGGAGTTGGAGTCTCCTTAGAAGATGTGCACTTAGACAACTTGTAGTGAAATAACATACTCGTGAAAAGAGTTGCATTTGAAAATGAATCTTCTAGCAAGCAAGAACTTGTAGATGACTCCACCCTCTGAATTGAGTTGAATCACCTCGGATTGACCCTTTGCAAAATCTATTTCCACTCAAATTGTATCTTGAATGTAAATACTATCCTTTTTCTTAACTGAATGAATGTAACTGCCCAACTTGTTATTTACCAAATCACATTTTTTTTTAATTATTATTTCTTTGATGAATACAATATGACTTTTTCACACGCCATTTTTTAATATGAATGAGATAGATCTCTACCGCATCATACAATGCGTTGTGCCTGTCTACACAATAAATAAGTATGAAAAGTTTCACCACCTCAAACTTTTCACTGAATACTCGAATGAGAAGTTCACACTTATGGAAAGTGGGTGGATGGAAGGAAAAGATGAGTTGAGATGGGGAATTTATATGCGGAAAACTCGTTGACAACCCAAAACGGGATCAATCGAATCCAAAAAATGGTGCATGAACAGCTGTTGAACTTTTGGATAAAAGTTGGAGTAGGACATGAAATCCAGGAAGACAGATTTTTGGACACATTAAAAGCAGATTCCTAGGGTTCAAGTTCATGATGTGCTTGTTTTTGGCTGGCAAAATGGCCAGTCGACTTTACAGGAAAGGACATACCATGGTAAAAAATAGAAACAAAGCCACATGTTGTTTCAAAGTCATAATCAATCAATCATTATTCATTACTATGAATCCAAATAATGTTACTAGTTTTATGGTTTTTTTTCAAAACCAAGTACAGAGTTTTTATTATTCATAGATACTTTCAACATTACAATTTTTTTTAATTATATCTAGAATATATTTACAATTTAATATTATAGAGATACTATTATATGGCTTATGCCTTGATTAACTTAAAAAAAAAACCATAATCCAATATTATTATATATTATTTTAATATAAATATCTTTATATAGATTAAAAAAAAAGTTATATATACATTTAATATAATTTGTTTTTGATAAAAAAATAAAATATAGTTATCTTTTCCTTTCGGTCTTCTACTATTAATTTTTTTTTTAATACTACAAAAATTATATGTCAAAAGATCTTACATGTAAAGAGATTTTAACTTTTTCCATCGTCCTAAAATTAAAATAAATGTATATAAATTTTAACTTTAAGTTGTATATTAATTTTCCTTGTTGATCCATGGATTTTATGAGATTTTTGTTATCATCTCAGTGAGCCTGGGCGTCTTTCTGCAATCGTCCAATGATTTTCATCATATGCCCTTCCTTGTCCATATGTCCTCTGTACCCATTGGAGTTCGATTCTTCCACTCCTAAATGGACATCCATTACGTTTACATCATTCTCTAAAAGAGAAGCATTATGTGCCTCCTCCATTTCTCTGCACTCCATGGCAATTCGTTGCAGTCCTAACACTCGTTGAACTCTGCAAACACAACGTGGAGTCAACTGGAATTTTTCAGGCCATCAGTCCTTAACAATTTTCACATCATTCATAACCAATCTGATTTAAGAAAAACGTTTAGATTTCATTTTCTTTCCGAGCTCTTCTCTTCTCTGTAATAAATTTTGGGCACTAGCCCCTTTCTCTCAGTCCCCAACCCATGTGATCACGGGCCGTGACCAAGAGCTAAGTCAAAAGGTGCTTACTCGGGCCTTCGACTTCGGAAATTTTCAAAGAACAACACAACAATCTCTCAGAGTTCTGAGTTACCGAACTCGCGAAGTAGAGTGGATCAACAGTCCACGTATACCCAGTATCCAATGGCTAACACTCACTATGGAACCTCAAGTGTCTGAGTCCCAGGACTTCGGGACTTCGGAGCTTAAGAGGATCTCGCATCCGCACATCCGAATTGTTAATCTCCGAACATTCCCAATCACCTTTGGTGACATCACTACGTTACATCACTTAATGTTTTCCTAATTGCGGGGGCATGCAATAGTGGTTTGGAGTAACCCACCTTTCATCCCGCAATTCTTCTGACACTTGCACGTAATCCATTGGTGAAACCGCAGTTTGGATTGTGGGACCGCCTTGGAGAATTAACTTCCATGCAACTTGGGTCCCCGAAATGCCTTATGGCCATTGATCTTGATGTATCGTGATCAACACCATTGTGGGTCCTCCAACCTTTAACTACGTTACCTAATCTCGACCCCACTAACCCTGCTCATACAAGATGCCACATGGCAGAATACTAGCGACCGATACATGGCCCATTCAAATGGGTGACACGCTCCACGTTCCAAATGTCATTTCAATCTTCCACGAGTATGAAACCCATTGACACGTGGCACACATCCTATGTGTCCACATCACCTCCAGTTGACGTCCTCATGACTCACCACTTCGGCTCTTCGAGCTTTGGAGATTCGGATTTCGGGAGTTTCAACTCCACTACGCTCGCTTTTTCCCTGAGCGCTTTCCCTCGGAGTTCATGATCTACCGACGCGTGTCCTCCTTCACGATCAATGGCTATGAGTGACTTCGGCACTTCGGGCTTCGAAAGTTTCAAACTCATAGAACTTGCCTCCTCACGAAGTACTTCCACCCAAAGTACACGATCTCTTGACATGTGTCCTTCGCCACGAATGGTTGTGATCTACTTCGAGACTTCCTAAGTTTGTCAGACTCCACACTTGAAATCCTCCGAAGTGACTTTCCTTTTCTTTCCTGGACACGGATCTAACGGTCCAGACTCCTTCCAACAATAGATCTGACCACTGTTGTCACTCCTCCTCTTGAGCTTCGTTTCTTGAACCCCTTTCTCCTTAGTGGGTTGCTTCGACACTTAGTCGACTTTTGAATCTATGCACTCCTTGCAACAAATCTTCGCGTCCCTTCATGAGTAAAATCAATCTATTTCTCCTGAGTTTTTTGAGTCAAAGACTCTGTCAACGCACTCCTTTCCCCCAGGGACACTTTGAACCTCGAATTTTATCCCTTTCGACAACAATTCACTCTGAAATCTTTGTCTCATTAACCACTAACATGGCCCATCCAGGCTCAGTGTTATAACCATGCTCTGATACTATATTGTAAAATTCCCATCCCTCTAACAGGCCAGGCAACGCTACCAACACAACCTTAACTTAGCCTTTAAAGCTCTGATACCATATTGTAACATCCTCGTCCCTCCAGAGATCTGTTAATGCTACCACGCAAAATTTACAGCTTATATAATATATATGCATTTTAATGAATTTAACACATTTAACATAGAGTTACTGTCATCATACAGATTTAAATAGAATTAACAACAATTCATACATGCAACGAAATACATGAAAACATACAAGCATCACAAAACATGCATAAAATACATAATTAAGCACAACAATGATACTTATCTTTTATCTGGAGTAAATCCACCAACTGCATGTAGACCTTCCACAAACCTCTCAGCCTTAGACCACACTGCTCATCACGCTCAGTAGTGGGTCACCCCCAAGCTGGGACTAAACTCCACCAGGCAATGGAATTCTAGGCTTGACAAGAACAACAAGGAAGATGCACAAAGCAACAGGAAGGATATTTTATCCCAGGATCCACTTACGCCCACAACACACAGACCCTCATTCCCCACACACGTGCTCCACCCCAGGAGGATACACCTTCACTAATACAAGTCCATAGGCTAGTACACCTCACTTACTTTGGGCTTCATGTAACAACCCTGCTTAAATAAATGTATAGGATTATTAATTATAATTAAATTGATAATCTGATTGTCCTAAGATGTTAGCTAAACAATAATTATTTCTTATATAATATTAACTAATTAATTATCATTAATTATTTGTTCATAACTGTCAATGGTTAATTAATTATTAATCGACTCTTTAATTATGTGAGTAAAGAATTAATGGGGTTAATAATTTAATTTATTGAGACTTACGTATACGGGAGGGGATAGGACATTAAATGTAAAGATAAGATAAGATAAGATAATAAATACAAGGGGATAAGATAATAAATAAATGGATAAGGAAATTAATGAAAGGAAGAGTCAGTGAAGGGGGATATGACGGGGAGAGCCTTACGGTGGAAGGCATTCTTTTGGGGGAGGATTTTGATTTTTGGGAGGAAGCATTTTGGAGGGGGACGAGAGTACTGGTTTCTGGGCATGGTTTTTCTGGTTCTGTGGAAGAGTTTTGCAGACTGTGAGTATCATTGCAGGGGGCACCGAGTTGCTAGGGGTTTTGGGCACGGGGGCCAGGATTCCTTTCGGTTTCCTGGAGCTAGGGAGCCGGACAGGCTGCTCCTAGCTGGCTGGGTGGATAGTCGGTTTGGGCAGTGTTGGTCAGTGCATCAGGCTAGGCAAGACAGCAGCAAGGCAGCAGGGAAGGGACAGCCATATCGACGGGAATTAGCATCAGAAGCAGGTATTTTATTGTGAATTGTTGAGTTATTTCTATGATGTAGATAGATTTTAACTTATGCAAAATATTTATGCTTATGATGTGAATGAATAATTTACGTATGAGAAGGAAATTATATGTTAATTGAATTAAAATTTTGTATTTAATTAAGCTGGGTCTCTACACATGGTATCAAAGCTTTTTGTTTGAAATCTGGGCCTGAGGGCCAAAGCTCCAAGCTCTAGCTCCAGTCCCACCTAACCTGCAAACCAAACACACTATTATTTTGATTATATATAAACAAATCTAAATATATATAAATGAAATACATATTGAAAA
>ML805330.1:233178-248392 GCA_009831015.1 Picea engelmannii
AAACAAGGGGGTCTCATACATCAATTTGGTGTGTTGGCTTGGCCGTGACCTTAAAAATAGATTATTATTATTATTATATTATCATTTTCTATTGTTAATAAAATTCAGTAATTTTTATTTTGATTTGAAATTAATGTTAAAGGTTTCAGGTTTCATTTAAAAAAACCCACTAATCCAAAGTTTTATAATTTAATTTAGTGTAATTGCATATAAAATTGGTTTAATTTATTAAAAATTATTATTTAAAGAATGAAATTGAAAAATAGAATTGAAATCATAAGCATAACTCAACAAAATGATAACGGATAACAAAGTTCACCTATGGATCATAGTTACTAAATTTGGGTAAATTGACAAAAAAAAATTTGAAAATTCGGGAATAAAATTAGGTTTGCGGATTAAATTCAAAATAGATACAAGATTATCAAGTTGACCATGGCTTCCATCCTTATTTCCATCCCTCCTCTTCAAGCACATCGATGCCCATTTAATTGCACAATGTGAGAAAACCCATGTTCAACTGAGGTCGCATCCCCAACAGAAAGGAATAACCAATCACTAAACACCAGAAGAACATATCCAATCTCACTATCTTATGGGGAAACTACTTATTTGAAAACATAACTGCCCAAACTGTCCTAGAGCCCGAGTGGAGGTTGCTTTGTTTGACCTATGGAGAAATGTTATTACTTACAATCTGCACTAACTCGGCTAGTCGAATCAAACCATGTCACACTTCGTCAGATGGAGCAAGGATCCAAGAGATTCAAAGATTAATGCGGGCGAGATAAATGGATTTTGGTTCACCCAATCGACGATTGAGGGACAGTTTTCATGGTTTGACTGCTAGCTCTTTGTTTTCATTAAACGTGCACATAAAATTGTTAGAAAATGAGAAACACTTCCACGCTAAACCTAGCAAAAGAGAGGAAGAAAGATTTAAATAAGAAAGTAAATGACAAAGCAAACACGCAGTACACAAATATTTTACCCTAGAAACCCAAATAGGGAAAACCAACATTCCTTGAGCATTTTTCTCTCTTGTTGTCTTATTCATTCAGAATAAAAGGTTACATGCCTAACATTTCTCCACACCTAAGACACAATTGACATCATACCCCCTTTCTTTACACAAGAACAATCATGTAGCCAATTCGGCTTACATCTCCATGAACAACAACCTCTACAATTGTTGATTGGTGATTAGCCATTAGCTTTTACAGCATTACAACACATCTTCTTTAAAGTCTTTACAGTAGGCAAAACCCTAAAGAAAAGGTGCCCAAAAATGGTTACAGATCCACACAGATCATTGGCTACAAATCCTATGAATCTTGGGATTTTTTTACAGTCGACTACCGATTCAGATTACCAATCGACTACCAGGCGGCCTTCATTCAGTCTTTAGTTGGTTGCCACATGCCCGTCTGTCGACCTCTTTTCAGTTGACTTCTTCGACTTGTTGTCGGTGTCTTCGACTTCGAGTTTACCTGGCCGAACCAACTCGACCTTCGACTTGATGTCGATATCTTCGACTTCAATTTTACCTGGTCGAACCACTTCAACCTTCGTCTTGTTGTTGATTCCTTCGACTTCGACTGTTAGTTGATCCACCTCAACTAGACTTTCAATGCAAAGAATATAACAACCCAACATTCTCTCACTTATTGTTTTCTTTGTTGAAACTGGGAGATCTCTGAACTCTCATTCACAGACCTAAGGCAACACTACCCATTACCTCTCTGCACCAAGAGAACTTTACAACACTCACAGATTTGGTCAAAGATTCTGCTATGTTATCCAACATTTCTACTTTCTCCAGCAACACCTTGTTGCTTTCCACCATATCTCTCATGAAATGGTATCGTACATCAATGTTCTTCGTCTTAGAATGATAAGTTGGGTTCTTTGCCAGTAATATTTCACTTTAATTGTCGCAACTTATCTTCATATCTCTCAGCTCAAACTTGATTCCTGAACACAACCTTTGCAACCATACTGCTTCTTTACTTCCATGAGTGGTTGACATGTATTCAAGTTATGTTGTCAACAAGGCTATGACTGCCTATCGCTTACTCATCCAGTTGATTTCTCCATCGAACATTTTGAACACTTATACACTGGTCAACCTTCATCGATCTAGATCTCCAACCCAAACGATGTCAACAAAGCCATGTACATTTACTTCACTTCCACCTCTAGGTTTTCCTTGATAGCATATAGCATAATCTTTTGTGCCACACAAATACATGAATACTCTTTTGACAATTGTCCAGTGCTCCTTCCCATGTGTCGAAATGTATTTGCTCAGCACGCCCATTGCATGGGGTATGTTTGTTTGATTGTAGACCATTGCATACATTACCCTACCAACAACACTTGCATAGGGAACATGTTCCATGTCCTTTATTTCCTCCAGTGTCCTTGGACATTGTTTAGCAGTTAGCCTTGCTCCTACAAGAATTGGTACCTTCACAGGTTTGCAATCATGCATGTTGAAACGTTTCAAGAGTGTTTCAATAAACTTCATATTATTCAAACAGATCTTTCTATTTTCTCGATCTCTCTTGATCTCCATTCCCAAAATGAAGTTTGTTGCATCAAGATCTTTCATGTAAAACTTGGAGGATGGTTGCTTCTTCACCTCCTTTACTGCGTTCATGTTGTTTCCAATCAACATCATGTCGTCAACATACAATTCTACATATATGAAATGCCCAACTTCTTCTATGGAATATATGTAGTGATCAAATTTTCCTCTCACAAACCCCAAACTAAGGATGTATGTGTTGAACTTTTGGCACCACATCATTGGTGATTGCTTTAGACCATAAAGGGATCTTTTCAGTTTGCACACCAAATATTTCTTGTGCTTTATTACAAATCCTTCAGGTTGTTTCATGTAGATTTTTTCTTCTAGGTCCCGATGTAGGAACGTTGTCTTTACATCCATCTGTTATATTTCTAGATAAAATTTTGCAACCAGAGACATTAGTACTCTAACGGAAATTATTTTTTCAACAGGGAAAAAAATCTCACCGAAGTGGACTCCTTCAACTTGGGAATATTATTTCAATACCAATCAAGCTTTGAATTTCTCAATTTGACCTACTACGTTCATCTTCTTCTTCAATACCCATTTGCTACCGACGAACTTTCTTCCACTAGGTAATTTAACTAAGTCCCATGTCTCATTCTTATGTAAGGATTTTGTCTCTTCAACCATGGTGTCCTTCCATAGTTTTCTCTCTATTGAGTTGACTGCCTCCCCGACCATCTTAGTCTCATCGTCAGTGGCAGTTAACACAAATGTGGAATGGAAGTCAGACAGACTATACCTTTCGACTGGTTTTCTTACTCGTTTTGACCTCCTTATGACTAGGGTCACTTGTTCCACCTCTTATTCTATTTCAATCGACTCATTTGAATCATCTTCTTCATTCCTTAGTTCAAACCACACCTTCCTTGGATTATTCTCTGTTTGAACAATTTCTTCAGACTTGGATTTACTTCTGACTTCTCTAAAGATCACATCTCAACTATACATTGTTTTCCTTGATGCAGGATTCTAGAGCTGATATCATTTCATTCCTTCTTTGTATCCAATGAAAATACACTTCAATGGCTTCTTGTCTAGCTTTCTCCTCCTTTCCTTGGGAACATGCACAAATGCATCACAACCAAATACTTTGAGATGTGAAACTGAACTTGTCTTCTTACCAGACCATACCTCATGTGGAGTCATGTCGACTAGTGGCGACAAAGGAGACATATTCAATAGATATTTTGTAGTGTCGACTACCTCCACCTAGAATTCTTGTGTGAGCCAACCATCACCAAACATACTCCTTGCCTTGTCCATCAATGTTTTTTTCATTCTCTCGGCAACTCCATTTTGTTGTGGGGTATATGGTGTGGAATTTTGGTGTGCTATGCCACACTGCTTGAAGAACTCATCAAATTCCTTTCCATAGAATTCACCATTGTTGTTGGTTCTCAACACCTTAATCTTCTTATCTGTTTGTTTTTCTACAAGATATTTATACTCTTTGAATTTCTCAAAAACCTATGATTTCTTCCTCAGGAAATATATCTATGTCTTCTTGGAAAAACCATCTATGAGGAGACATAATACAATGATCCACCAAGTGAAGGCACATAAACAGGACCAAACACATCACTATGAACCAACTCTACAATCCTCGTTTCCCTTGTCGATCCAAATGAGAACCTCGCCCGACTTTGTGTTCCATATATACAATGTTCACAAAAGTCGACTTCTAAATTACATTCAGGAAAATCTTTGATCATACCTTTGTTATACATAGCTCAAAGTCATTTTTCTCCAATGTATCCATTCCTCTCGTGCCATAGCATGGTTGGGTTGACTTTATTATGACTTGTCGAGTCAGTTTGAATTGACTCATCCCAAGTCGAGTCGAGTTGAGTCGAATTCAAGAACAACAATGTTATCGCATCTAATCGAGTCGACATTCCCTAATAATTTATATAGGGTCCCAATCCGAACTCCTTTCATTAAGACAATCACACCTATGACCATCTTGTATGAATCCTTCTAAAATAGAGTGTGCACCCCTGCATCACTCATCTTGCTGACATATATCAGGTTTCTTGCCAAACCCGAAATGTGCAGCACACCTGAAAGGGTTCTCCTCCTCCCATCTTGTAGTATTAGTCGAATTATTCCTTGTCTGACTATTTAGGTTGTCAATTCGTCCCCCAAGAACACATCGCCTCCTTCATATTGTTTGTATTCACAGAACCATTCTCTATGTGGTGTCATATGATAGGATGTTTATGATCAATCAACCAAACATCTTGATCTGTCTGTCTATTGGTCGACACCAGATACACATCGCCTCCCTTATCTGGAGTCATCTTTGTCTTAGTCGACTACTTCTCATTGGATCCTATACTGACTTATGTTGCCTTCGACTTGCAATCCCTTTTGTAATTCCTAGATTTACCACATTTCCAACATCTTCTCGTCAACTGAACAAGGGATTTAGATCTACGCTTCGACTTAGAATTTATACCGAATAATTTTCCTTTATCTCTATCATCTGGTTGACCTCCCACCACTAATGCATCTTTGGTCGATCCTTCCATGTTCCTCCTTCTCATTTATTTTGACAATAGAGATGCAACCATGTTTTCTAGCACTAATGTGGTTGTATTACTCCCTATAGCCACCACTACGCTATCCCAAGAGTCCATAAAAGAACATAATAGGCTAATACATTTCTTCTCTTCAATGATGTTAATATCCACAAAAGATAGTTCTAGCTCAAAATGGTATTAAAAATTTTGTGATGCTCAATCACTAAACTTCCCTCACTCATCCTCAGAAGTTATAGTTTCTTTCTGAGAAAAAACTTATTTACCAGGTATTTCGACTGGTACAAACTTCCCAACTTATCCCACAGTTTCTTGGTTGAATCTTCACCCGAGACATTCAACATTATTGAATCTGCAAGACAATGTTTAATCATACTCCTTTCCCTTCTCTCAAGTTTCTCCCATTATTCCGTCAACATACTTGTCGGCATAGTACCTGGCCAAACTATTATCCATTGTTCTTGATCTACAAGAAGATCTTCAATTTTAAGCTTCCAAAGCTCAAAATTCTGGCCATTGAATTTTTCGATCCCTATTCTCGAGTTGCTCGCCATTCTTTAACACAATCTTTAAAGATTTATGACTTACAACTTTTATTGAACCTAGGGTTTAGCTCAGATACAAGGTTGTTAAACCAAGCTCTTATACCATATGTTAGAAAATGAGAAACACTTCCACATTAAACCTAGCAGAAGAGAGGAAGAAAGATTTAAACAAGAAAGTAAATGATAAAGAAAACACACAGTACACAGAGATTTTACTCTGGAAACCCAAACCAGGAAAATTTACATTCCTTGAGTGTTCTACTCTCTTATTGTCTTATTCATTCAGAATAAAAGGTTACATGCCTAACCTTGGTCCACACCTAAGACACAAACAACATCATACCCTCTTTCTTTACACAAGAACAACCCTGTAGCCAATTCAACTTACATTTGCATGACCAACGACCTCTACAATTATTGATTGGTGATTAGCGATTAGATTTTAGAGCATTAAAACACTCATTCTTTATAGGATTTACAGTAGGCAAAATCCTAAAGAAAAGCTCCCATAAATGGTTATAGATCCACGTAGATCATTGGCTACAAATCCCGCAAATCTAGGGATTCTATTACAGTTGACGACCAAGTTGGATTACCAGTCTACTATCAGTCGGGCTTCGTTCGATATTTAGTCAGTTGCCACACGCCCTCCTATCGGCCTTTTGTTAGTTGACTTCTTCGACTTCTTGTTGATGTCTTTGAATTTGAGTTTACCCGGTCGAACCACATCGACCTTCGACTTGTTGTCGATATCTTTGACTTCGACTTTACCTGGTCAAACCACCTCGACCTTCATCTTGTTGTCGATTCCTTTGACTTTGAATGTCAGTTAATCTACCTTGACTAGACTTTCACTGCAAAGAATATAACAACCCAACAAAAATAAATAAAACATGAAACCCCCCAAAAAAGAGGGAAAACAACTAAATACATAAATAAAAATAAAGAGTGCTTGTTTCCATTCTCCTTCAATGCCAAATCAAAGAGTGCTTGTTTCCCTTTGGGCTTAACATTTTGATGGGTATTGGGCTTATCCTCTCGAATTCTGAGGGTGAATCTCAATGATAACATTCATGGGGTTGTTGCCGAGGATAGAAGTGAAGATATATTCCTTGGGAGAACGACAACGATCAGATCTGATCTTTGATGGTGAACAAAGACCAGACACATTCATACTGCATATCATTCACCTGGAAACTCCATGGTTAAATAATCCAGTGGTGACTCCACAGTTTTAAGAAGTCATATTTTTATATGGAAGCCATCTTGGCTCAGAGGTTTGCTCCTTTAGATTTCTCTGTTATTCCTGGTTTTCCAAATGTTGTTCCTACTATAGATGAGTGGGGTGATTTTTTTCCCAGATTTAGAGAACATAGAGATGACAACCCTATTGAGCATTTGCTTGAGTTTCATGAACTCATGCATCAGTGGGGAATACATCATGAGGATGTATTGATGAATATGTTCATGTACTCATTAGAGGGATATGCTTGTGAGTGGTATCGATCCTTGCCACTGCTAGCATCTCCTCCCTGTAAAAGTTTCATGCGGCTTTTAACAAGTATTGTAAGAGGTATTATTCTTCTGACACAATTCTTGAAGAATGTTTTGAAAGGTTCAAGTATGATATTTAGTAGACAATAGAGTTTTCCTCTTGTAATGAGTTTTGTGAAGATATGATTGAAAGAGAAAGTAAGGATAGAGGTGAGTATTTTGAAAATATGGATGAAAACGTTTCTCTTTGTATTTCGTGAGAAGAAGGCCTTCGAGATATGATATATGATAGTATTGATGATTTCATAGCCATAGATGCATTATATTTTTTCCCCAACGCACATATTGTGTCATATTTAAAAGAATAAATAATTGCAGAAGAGGATTTTTCTCTATTCCTTCAAAAGGTTTCCCGTGATGTATTTTCACCTGTGATTCAAGAGATTTCTCATTTTTCTTTGTAAGGTAAAGGAGTTTTGGGCTCACCTATCTTTGATGAGTATTCAGATGAAGAAGAGAAGATCCCTATATCACATTTTTTCGACTTGGGGAGCATCCAACCTATGTATGATGGCTATGAATCAGATTCCGATGTGCATATGAGGAAATTTCAAGACCATACTATAAAGCCTTTTCCTTTATACATTAAAAAACAACACTGTGTGGAAATCAGCCATCCTGGGCCTACAAAAGACATTGAGCATCCATCTCTGCAAATCAACGAACCTGCATTCACCTTGCTTGAACCTGGACCTGCAGACAACATCAAACAACAGGTGAGCAATGATGAAATAAAGGAGGTAATTTCTTACCAGTTGAGCATGCCTCATTATAAAGTTTATGACCCTGTGGGGTTGTATATGGAGTTGAGTTTTCCAAAATCATTGGAGCCTACAAAATTATTCATATTATTATCATTTAGGGGTATTGTTAGTGATCCAAAACATATTTCCTTTCTATTGTCATACTTCCCTTATCTTTTGTGGATCATTTGCAGTGAAGAGAAGAATTATATTACCAGACAGTTTGGGTGGATATGGTGGAAGTTTTCTTTCACCTAGCACATTGCAAAAAGTCAGTTAGTCTAGGATTGTACATAAATAAGCTCCTTCTGGAGCATACGTGTTTGTTTTCTTTTTTGTAAGTAGAGTAGTGTACATGTCAGCCTGTTGCCTTCAACAAATGTATCTGAGCTCGATTCCACAACCCAACAGCTAGGGCACTAGAAATTCTTTTTCTTGGAAACTCACAGGGATCATGCCATCCCCTGTGGAGCCAATGTTATCACATAAATCTGTCAAAGGGTTGCAGGATGACCAAGTCCTTTGTTGCACAGAAACGTCCAAATGCAACATTCAAAGCAGTCCATTTCGAGCTTGAAATACAAGCAGTGAGAAGATTTATTTTTCAAATGGCGGAGATCTCAGGAGCAATTCAAATCAACGGCTCTCGTGCATTTAGAATATCAAATTTGTGCGAGGATTAGTGGCTAGGCAAAATCCCTGGAGTTGTAGATCAAGCACCACACGTCCTCATCCAACGGACGGTCGAGATTTACTTCATGAATATGGGCTTCAGGAGTTTTAGCTTCTCCACTCCCGATTTCATCCGGAGTGTTTTCTCCTCAAGTTAAAAATCAAGTGCCGTGTGACCTTCTCCAGTAGACGGGCACAATTTACTTCAGAGTTCAGGTTTCGAGAGTTTGGGCACTTCTCCTCTCGATTTTCTCTGAATTCCTTTTCCTGAAGTGCACAGATCTCTATCGTGTGTCAGTCTCCAATAGACGGTAATGATTTTCTTTTCCATTTCAAGTTTCAGGAGTTTTGGCTTCTCTCTTTTTGGTTTCCTCCGGAGCACATTCCCATGGAGTTAAAGATCAAGCACCATGCATCCTTATCCATCGGACGGCCATGAGTTACTTTGGGAATCTGGGCTTTGGGATTTTTAGCTTCTCCCCTCTCGCTTTCATCCAGAGTGTTTTCTCCTAAAGTCCACTGATCATTGTCGCCTATCCTTCCAAATCCATCATTAGTTTGCTTCGGGGTCACTTCGGGAGTTTCAGCTTCCCCACCCCCATTTTCCTCCGAAGTAGTAACTTCGGAGCTCCAGCTCTACATGCAGACTACCCCCAAGCTCTGAAGTGCCAAAGTACGTGGAAGTCATCAGTTCTGAAGCATGGCGATCATCTGTTAGAAACACATGGCATCCATCTAGCACTGACACATGGCACTCATTTCAAGAATTTTTGGGAATGTCTTCAGCCTATTTTCAAGTGATCCATGTCACCCTCCTTTCCATGACACATCAACAAAGTAATGTCCGTGTTGGACATATTTTCATTGATGTCAACAATCGATGTGATGATTTGTTGTTATAATGAATTATCATTGTGATTTACCAAAGATGAGATTGTCATTGATGTTAACAATATATTAGTTAGTAGAAGATGTCAAACAATATACAGATATTGAAAGCGTAAGCTCAGGAGGAGGAGTGAACATGAGGAGTGAACAATATGAAGATCAAAGCTCAGAAGGGAAAACACAGTACATAAGCAAATGTAGAGATAGGCTGAAGCAATTCATGATTATTATTGATCACGATAGGATCAACAATGTTCCTATGATAAAATCTCAGGAGGGTCAGCAAATGCAGAGATAGGATGAATCAACTCATGATTATTTTTTATCATGATAGGATCAACAATGTTCCTATGATAAAATCTTAGGAGGGTTAGCAAATGTAGAGATCAAAGCTCGGAAGGAAAAGAATAAGCTGAGGGTGAGAATCCTTAGCAGTCGTCTGATCAAGAAATTGACTGTGTTGATCATCTAAATATTACGGACGTCGGTCATATGAGTGACCGTGGGCTTGAGGATCGTTAGAGGATCATGACCATCAGATCTACAAGCTATATCAATGGAAGGGATGAATTGCGGGGAGCAAAAGAAGAATTAAACAACCCACTAGTTCTAATCCCGTAATTGGTCTAGATTGTCAGATCTCATAGACTCATATATCGATGATTGTGGTTGATCCAACAAGCGATCAATTTAAGTCAGATTAAATTGTGACCAATGGATACGCAATCGCCAGATCAATGGAAGGGATGAATTGCGGAGATCAAAAGGAGAATTAAATATCGCGCTAGCTCCAATCCCGCAATTAGTCGGGACCATCCAATCTTATAGCTTCGAAGATCGACGCCTGTGGTTGACTCACCAAAAGCGCACAACTTCCAATTGCAGAGTTTGGGTGACGAGTTAAATCACTCGCTAGTTGTGTTTCTGCAATCATCCTTAATCGTGGATCTGCTTTGAGAATCTTCACAATCATTGGATCACTCTAAATGGAAGGACAGGATAAGATAGAAAAGATGCATCGCAGAAAGAACAAGTCTTCGATCTAAGATCCTAATCAACAAAAAACATTCAGTTCAGGTATAAATATGCGAGGATGTTACACTCCGGAAAGTTTGATATTTGAAATTCCCGAAATGTGAATTTTCGTCAGTCATTAGATCACTCTAAGTGGAAGGAAAGAATAAGCTAGAAGTGTTGCATCGCAGAAATATCGAGCCATCAATCTTAGATATTGAACAACAAACAACATTCGCTTCGGGTATAAATATGTGAGGATGTTATGCTTCGTAAGTTTGAGATTTGAAAGACCTGAAGCCTGGAGAGCTGGAGAGCCAAAATAAGATCTCGACCATCGAATCATCCAAAGTAGATCTCAATCGTTAGATCGTCCGAATAATATCTCGACCGTTGATCAAAGAGGGACACACATCAGTGGATTTTCAACTCCGAAAGATTGACGTATGGAGAAAAGAGGGGTTTGAGATTTGAAATCTCTGAAGTCCGGAGATCTGAAGGAGATATTGACCGTTGATCGAGAAAGGGGACACGATACCACATCAGCATGGACATGTGGTAGACCACGTCGGCGTGGACATTTGGCAGACCACATCAGTAAGGACACGTGGCAGACCACGTAAGCATGGACATGTGGCAGACCACATCAGCATGGACATGTGGCAGACCACGTCAGCATGGACATTTGGTAGACCACGTCAGCAAGGATGTGTGGGAGATCTACGTCAGCAGACCATGTCAGCAAAGACAGGTGGCATACCACGTCAACAACTACACATGGCATAATCAAATGATGACATGTGTCAAGAGGAAATTGTCTCATGCCATGTCAACATGTAACATCAATAAGTTACATCACTCCAGGAGTTTTACTTTGGGAGTTTTACCACCAGCACTTGCCCAAAGTCCCAAAGTCTCGAAGTGGACACGAGACTCCTGATCTGAAGATCACTTCGAGAGAATTCTCATCTATCGATCTACTACAGTGGAAGGATAGCATAAGTTGAAATGCCCAAATTCCTGAAGTCCTGAATGTCGTAGTCCCAGAGTGGACACGAGACATCCGATCTAAAAGATCACTTCGAGAGCAATCGTGACCATTGATCTACTACAGTGGAAGGATAGTGTAAGTAGAATAGACGAAGACCCAAAGTAAAAGGTGGTCATCCATATCAATGATTGATTAAGTCATGGTGATAGGATTAAGCAATGAAAGGATAGATGTAAGGATCGAATATGACGATCGATCTGTTTCCGCGAAATAAATGTAAACCATCTGATCTGTTCAGGAAATCTGATTCAGAAGTTTTGAAAGGTTTCAAGTCCAAAAGTTCTAAAGGGAGAAGTGTCGAAGTTTTGACAGTTGTTCATCTCATCAGGAGATTGAATCGTGATCATTGAATTGATAAACACTCAAGCGCTCATCTCGCCTAACATCTAAATAACGCCAGTGGTCATATGGTAAAGAGATTTAAAGGGCAGAATGCAATGCGTCGCTTAAATTGATAAGCATGTGGTTCTACGCCTATGATCATATGAACATGGTTTGAAGGAAGCATCGATTCTTGTTATCACAGAGACGAAGGAAATCGATCCATGACTATGATTGTGATCGATTTATGAAAGTAAAAGGGGATGCCAGGTTTAACGTTGAAGAGCCAGAATGATGTTCTCTGGTGGTCCCAATAGTCATTATAAATAAACAAGTTAGTTATAACTTGTTTCACAAGTCGGCTCAATAACTTAAACAAGTTTTGAGCATAAGAAACTATAAATACAACCATGATTGGTTCACTAGAGGGTATGCTTGTGGAAGTAGACGGGCTTGTAGAAAAGAGAGGCTCGCTAAGAAAGAGCGGCATGCAGAGAAAAATAAAGGGGATATGGACTTGAGGTCCGTGCGAATATCAAAGGAAAGACGAAGTGAAGAAGGCGTGAATATCATAGGAAAGACGAAGTGAAGAAGGCATGAATTTCAAAGAGAAGATGAAGTGCAGTGATGAGTGTTGATTGTATACCTCTGATCATGAAACGAAATTGACTCAATAATGGATCACTGCAACTAGAGTTGAATTACTGTATGAACTCTAGTTGGATAGACTACATTCTATCAACAATCTGGGTCGTGCTTGAGAGTTGGTTCTCTTCGAGGAGTTGGTGCTCTTCGAGGAGTTGGTGCTCCTTACTTCCGTTGGTGCTTAAACAAAATAGTTGGTGCTGGGAAAATCCTTATTATTATATTCACATATATTCATATAAATTATATACAAACATTTGGTATCTTCTGTGTCCATTGTGATTATGATTTGATTGTTCTTAATCTATTCAAATATGTTTTAACTGTTAACTTGTAAAAAGAAGAAAAGTTATAAAATTCCACACACTAATTCAACCCCCCCCCTCTTAGTGTGGGCAGTGTGTTCAATGATTGGTACCATAGTGGGTTCCTTCATCACAATTTAACCATTGGAAGGTAGATCTTGAAGAAATGGGTGGACAGATGGCTCTCTCCACAATTGAAGCTCCCTTATTTGATGGAACAAATTATTCCTCATGGAGAGAAAATATGAAATAGTATTTGAAGTCAAGAGAATCTGAAGTTTGGAATTCAGTAGTAAGCAAGCCTTGGGACTTAACTACCTCAAAGAATCTATCCAAGATTACAGTCCAAATAAGAGTAAGGAAGAACAATGACGTGACATTGAAGATTCTTCTCAATGGATTATCAGATATCATCAAGGCAAGCATAGGACTATGCACATCCACCAAGGACTTATGGATGAAGTTAGAAGAGATGTATCAAATCAAAAGACAAGACACATAAGACATTCCTATCAAGGATGAAGAGGAAGAATCAGTCATCAATAAAGGTAAAGACTCTCTGCAATATCTTGATTGCAATAATGTTGATATTGGATCCTCCCCTACAAGTAAAGAAGAAGACTCAAATACAATAAAAGAATGTTCTATTATCATTTATCTCATGGAAGAAGTAGAAGAAGAACTATCAAAGGCCAAAAAAAAGGTTGATTGGAGTCTCTGTGAATACTTCTATGACCATAATGATTCAGACTATAGCTATCTTCATGACTACACTAAAGAATTTCTTGAAAAGATTCAAAATCATATCTTGGAAATAAAGGAAATTCTCAAGGACAATGAAAAGATAATATATGAGCAGGATAATCAGTTAAAAGAAAAAGAAGAGGATATAGAGAAGTTGAAGAAAGAAATTAGTCAAGTAAAAGAAAAGAAGAAGGAAGATGATGAGATTAGAAATCAAAGGCATATCATGGAAATAAAATAAAAGCTCAAAGCCAATGAAGAAATCATATCTAAGAAAAAGAGTCAGTTAGAAAACAAAGAAGAAGAGATCAAAAGATTCAAAAAAAAATTTACTGATCTAACAAAAGAAAAGGAAGAGCAGATCGAGAAACTGAAAAATGAAATTAGTCAAGCAAAGGAAGAGGTGATCGAGAGACTGAAAAATGAAATAAGTCAAGCAAAAGAATAAAAGAAGGAAGATGATGAACCAATCAAAAGCCTTGCAGATCTAAAATAACTAAGGGAAATCTATGTCAATATTAAAATCCAACTTGAAGAATCCAAAAGGAGAGAGGAGGTAGTGAGGAACCAGTTGGACAAAAAGGAAAAATCTTGTCATGAGATGGAAGAAGAAGTTTTGAATCTTAGAAAGAAGGTTGAGAATTCAAACATCCAAATCAAGTTCTTGAACAGCTCCATGACCCTGGATGAGATCTTGGATAGTCAGAGATCACCAAATGACAAATCCGGTCTTGGATACAACAAGGAAGAAATCAATACTTCTAAGAAACTTGATGCAAGTCCCTCATTTGTAAAGGGTGAAGACATGTCTGATACAGATCCTTCATTAGTAAAGGATAAAAATAGGTCAGACATAGCTCCTTCATTTGTAAAGGATGAAGACAGTTCTGACATAGCTCCTTCATTTGTAAAAAGTGAAAGCATGTATGACTCAGGTTCTTCACGTTCAAGAAATAAAAGCAACACTATAAAATTTAGAAGATCAGATCAAGGAAGACATCCAGAAGCTACTCATACGCATCAAAGCAAGTTTAGAAGAGAGACACCTTCATGGATCAATCAAAGAAGGTATGAGAGTGTTATTAACGGTTATTGTTTTTCTTGTAATGAATATGGTCATAAATCAGGTTGGACATATTGTTGCACATTGCTACACTATGAGATGCTACAGTTGTGATGGATATGGCCACAAAGACAATAACTGTTGGAACTCAAGAAAGCAGTCAATGAGAAATGATTCATACTGTTAACTCCCAAAATAGCACCGTCATTTTGGTCGGGTTTTATGGTGGATAGCATGGCTATTGATAGTTTCCTCAATTCATTGTTGAGTCTTTTTAGCTGCAAAACTTAAGTTTTGGTATTGACCCATAAAGTCTTCTCTTTCAAAATGGTAATTTTTTACTTTCCACAGCTAACGTGTTTTCAAAAGGTTCATTGTGCGCTGTGCAAAGTGCCCACTTTCAACAGCTAAGGAGATCGTTTCATCAGTTGGCGCGCTGTTGAAAGTGTCAAATCTTAAAAGGTTTTTAAAATCAGTTCTCGGGTGGCGCGCTGTCAAAGGTACATGCTTTCAACAGCTAAGGAGGGTCT
>ML805331.1:3463-15131 GCA_009831015.1 Picea engelmannii
GCCCAGTGAGAAGTTAGGGCGCGGGTTGCTTGTTTTCAAGTGACTTTTGAGGAATTACTCAGCATGGCTTTGGCTAGGAAGAGGCATGAGTTGGCCTGATGCCAGGTAAACCTGTATGGTGCATTTTAGGGTTATAACACCTGCCTACAGGATGACCCTAACTACCCAGGCATTAAGTTGCCTTGTGAAGCCCCCAGTCATTTATCCAAACCCTCTCCTGCTCTCTCTAAACCTACAGTGTCACCCTGTGATCAATGCAATTCGTGGTTAGAGAGGTATTATAATGATGTGCCAATTCTCCAGTCAAAGATTCAATCTTTGGAGGACCAGGTTGCACTGCTTACCAGTCAAAAGGCTAAGCTACAAGACACTGATAAGAAACAAAGGACGACAGGCTCCATCTTGTTTAAAAATGTGGAATCAACCACAGCTATCGTGAATTCTAAGTTGGCATAATTGAGAAGCCTCGTCATCACACATGTATATTTTGATATCACTTGTTTATGTAATGATTCGAATTTGGTTTTAAACAGTTCTGTTTATAGCATTGATTGGCTCTATTACATTGTATGCATTCTATACATAGCTTTGCTTTGACTAAATGGAAGTTCATTTTCCCAGTTTAGCTTTCATTGGATTTTCATCGATTTGATTGATCTTGGTGTGGATTTGATTTGTTTGATTGAGTTAAAACGGATGCTCTGCTGTCAATCGAATTTGTTTCTACCTATTCAAGATAGGAAGTGTTTCTCATATCCAATTTAGAACACAATCACATTTCGTTTCGATTTCGTTATAATGCATATGCTATGATTGGCAACGATTTTGATGAGGTTAACTGTTACGGTTTTATGTCCCATATGACTTTCAACTCGGATCGTTTCCAATGTGACTCTGTACAAACACGCCCAAATCATGAATAGATTCGATTCATAACGATTATGCTAAAAACCCAGCTAGTTAATTCGCATTGGTTTACTGTTAGCTCGACCATGTTATCAGTTGGATTCATATTGAAATGAATATTCTGTTTGAATTTGATTTGTAAAACGAGATTGGATTCACAATTTATTTCTATGTTAAACTTTGTCATGCTCCATTTGAAATTAATGATTTCGTTCAATACCAATCAAGATTATTTGCCCAGTTTGCAATTATCACTTCTGTCGATTCTATTATGGTTGTGATCACTGTTAATCGATCCTGTCTGTTGACTGTGCAAGGATCAATGATCGAAATCTATGACAAATTATGTTTGGTTGATGTTGTCACGTATGATTTCATTTACCCATAATCGAAACAATCTTTCTATCTTTGTATTCGATTAAACGATATGAATCTTTTGCTATATCGTTATAACTATAACAAGTGGAAACTGGTTTTGTTGGATAGGATTGTATCTATTGTTCAACAATCACATATGATATGTTTTTCAATTGGATATGAAACAATCCTATTGTTGTTCAATTTTCACTTATTTACCCGATTTTGTGATAATAGAAGAACAAAGTATTCCTAATCTTTGTTTTCGATTGAATCATTTTGATCTTGTTTAATGATGAATGATAAAATCATTTTGATTCGTTTTCAAGTAATCATTGGAAGATAATTGGATTTATTTTTTTCTATAAGATTTGATTTGATTTCAATTCTGATCCTGTATGTTATTTTAGACTAGCTATAGAATCAGATGATTCTGTAGCTAAGTATGTAGAATTAAATTTTTATTGTTTCAATAATAAAATATCTCTCTAATTTGTGATTTTTGGTCCATTTCAGGTGAATTCGAAATTGCATTGGATTTTATGAGCAGTTAGAGGATATTTGAGATATTTTACTTGCATTTTTTTTCCTAGTTTAGTTGATCTTGGGGATATTTTCCCAGATTATGTAAACAGTTTGATACTATCCACAAGGAGGTTTTACCCTGTGGAGAAACTTATAAATACTTATTATTTTTGTAATAATGATCATCCTCATTAGTGGGAAAACAAGGATATGGAATTTTAATACAGACTGGGACGGAATTTGATATTCTGCTACAGCTTGAGCTTTTCATTATATCAATATTTTGTTTTATGTTTATGTGTATCTATTTGCATTTGGTTAATGACTACTTTAACTATCTTAATCTTTGCAAATGATATGTTTTGATCAATATAATCCATATCTGATTTCTTCCAAGTGTATAAAAAACATAGCAATTGTTTGATTCAGTTTGTGAATGGCAGATTTCTCTTCTTCATAAGTTGAATCATTAAGCATAGGTTTTTGCATAATAGGTTTCCCTTATTGCAGAGATTTATAAATCATATAATTGTTATGATTTTTTATGTCTTGTTTGTCCTGTAAACAACTCAAAGAGCAGTGCAGCTTATCGTTTACGAGAAGCTTCTGAATCATCCGGTGCGAGTTTCCTTCCTCCAACCAGCTTTGAAGTCATCATACACAGGACAAATCTGGAGCGTTTCCAAGTTAGTTTGTTGTTTAGTATGTTATTAGTAGTTTAGTTTAGATATAAGTTTAGTTAGACATATATGTGTGTTTAGTATATTAGATCATTTAATTTAAGTGAGTTCTATTTCTTGTTCATAAAATTATAAAAATCAAAAAATATGTCTGACTGTCTTAGGACAGAAAGCACATGAGTTTTACAGGTTTTATTTAAATCTACCAGTTGTAGATATTGTATATTTGTGAATAAGTTATAGTGCAATAAGTAGTTAGATAGCTAATTAGTAGATTTAGTATAGTAGTAATTAGTAGATTGTGTATATATAGTTATTAGAGTAGTTTAGTTTTGTTTTAGTTTTAGTTTGTTTTAGTTGTTAATTTTGATTAGATTAGTGTATTAGTTTTTTTTAGTGTTAGTAATAGTTTGTTTTATTTATTGTTAGTTAGTTTAGTTAGCTTGTTTTATTTAGTTTTAGTTTGTTTTATTTKTTTTAGTTAGATTAGTTAGTTTAGATTAGTTTTCTCTTTGGTTTTCCTAGGACCTTAGAACGGCCAACAGAGCTGCTAAACCCGTCAGGGTGGTTCATTCCAAACARCTTGGGTTATTAGACAACCCCGGACCGGTTCCACTCTCTCAGTTGACAGACGGTCGATTTCGCTCGTCAACAGGTTTGAAATGTTTTCTTTGGAGGAATTGGTAGGTTGGGGTAATGGAGGGATTAAAACCCAAGAAGATAACAACATATTGTCTTTCTTGAGGAGGAAATGGATATGGAAATGTGTGAGATTTCTAAGGGAGAAGGTCAATTTGGTAGTAGGCAAAGATATGGGTATGGAGGAATTACAAATTTGATGGGAAAAGATTTAGCTAATCATTTCATGGGAAAAAAAGTGATGAAAATGTATTGAAGTGGTGGCTAGAGAAAAATTGGCTAGGCTTACTGGGATACATGCCAAGTTGTCAGATTCTAATTAGAGGTTGTTCAAAATTTGAGCTTTAGTATGAAGTGGATATGGAGAAACTTAGAATGAAAAAGTGGTATTTGGGTCCATTATTACTAGACATATGAATATGGATGCATGTCTATGATCTCATGAATGAATTAATGCATGTGCATCCTATTTGGGTAGAGCTACCTAGATTACCAATAAATTTATGGAGTAAGAAAGTGTTGAGGGAATTAGGATATGGAAATAGAGGTTTTATCATCTTGAAAACCGATTTTCATTTGAAAGTTAACAAGAGGGTGATAATTTGTTTTGTTGAGATAGACCTATGGGAGCATTTACCATAAGTGTTAACAATTATATAGGAAAGCTAGAAATTAACTTAAATTTAGGACTACTAGAAAATACCTTTTAGTTTTCATGGTGCTATGAGACTATCCATGTGTGGAAAGATTTCCATAAACCAATTAGGAAGTGAATATGGAAGGAAAAGGGAAATCTGTTAGAGGATTCTATGGAAACTAAAGAGAATGTAGTTAAATTTGAAAATGTAAAGAAAAATAAAGAAAATGTAGTCAAGTTTGAGTATGTAAATGGTACTTCAGTAATTAATCCATAAAAACATGAATAAGGCGCAAACAAAAAATTATTTCAATATGGAGCAAACAAGGAATTTTGAATTTTGATAGTGAATATATTCAAAGAGCCTATGGTGAAGAACATAATTTGGGGATCCAAACATAAAAATGAATGAACGCCTCGTGAGGTGCCAAGAAAAAGGTATGAAAAGTATTATTTCTAATCCCAATTATCAATACTTATCAAAGTGAAATAGTTCAAATTAATCTCTAATAAGAGAAGTCTCTCCTTTAATATTATCATTGGTAAGGGATAAGGGAGTAACGGATTAAAGGGAAGATCCTAATAGCTTATTAAAATCAATAGGATATTACTCCTTTGGTTCAGCTCGAGTTGATAAGGGGTGTTAAAAATTTGAAATAACATCTTTAAATGGTACTTCAAACCGAGAGACTGAGGATTTTTCCTTTTAGAATGATGGAAGAAATATATCCAAATACCATCTTATACCTAGAAAAGATAATTTTTAGCTAGACGAATAAGGGATAGAGTGGCATATGGATAAACAACATCATCAACTAACATCGATTGCCAATAAATCCTATCTATACTTAACAAAGAAAATGCCATAAAAGGAGTAAAATAAGGTAAAAAAAAAGATGAAAAAGTAGGCCCTTGGAACAAGGAAATCATTAGAGAGGGCGATCAAATGATTCTTATTCCATTAAACTATAGAGAGGTAGGGGATTCCCATGATAATTTAACCCTCAAAATGTGTTTTTATTTGTACAAAATGGGTGTAATATTGATTCAATAAGCCATATGTGTGGAAATGAATGTACAGGCTTTATCATAATTTGTTCTAAAATATTGAACCTTTAGGTTTGTATATTCTAAGGGAAGAATAGAGGACATTGTTATAGGATGGAAAGAATCAATGGAACTCACTAATTTGTATATATTACCTGCAGGTATCTAGACATATCTAATGTCTAAGGAATTGGGGAAATATTTTTCTATTATTAACCTTTATGGTCCTCGTGGAGAAAAAATATATTCTAGAATAATTTTAAAAGGATTGATAGGGTCATAAATGACAATTTCATAGTAGGAGGTGAGTTAAAATTGAAAATGAAAGTTGGGAAATTTGAGGAAGGAGGAAAATAATTTGCATTGGTTGTTTACTTAGTTTTTTTAAGATATAGGGTTATCTTTTGTACAACCTATGGATATGGTTCCAACATGGAGAAATTTTATAAGTGGAAGAGAAAGAGTGTCTAAATGTATGGATAGGTTTATGGTAGCATAGAGGGATATTGTAGTGTATCTAGGGGAATAATATGGGGTACCTAGGGAGGTACCCAAGGGGAATAATAGTAGAATATGTATTCTTATGTATGGATGCCACCTTCAATAAATAAGGCCTAGTGCGAAGACAATAATTGTAAGAGGGCTTACTAGAAGGTTTATCTTCTAGTAGGTTCCTCATCTAGAATGTTCTTAGGAAATATTTAGTATTATATAAGAAGATATGATAAATTTATTGGGAAAGTTGAGAAGTATTGTATTTGGAGCGTGTAGCTCATTAGGAGGTTTCCCCATCGAAGAGGCAAGTGAAAAAAAGTGGATCCCTTCCTTAATCAAATTTATTGTATGGTGTTCCCCTACCTTAAAGTTTTTCAATATAATAAAGTGTGTGTATTTTATATTATTCTCTAGATATTGTGTGGTGAATGTATATGAAGATATTTGGAACTTAAGAAGTGGTATCAGAGAAATTTATTTGGCCACAAAAAGGGAAATTGTATTTCTATTTTGTAGGCTTTCAAGTGAAGAAGAAAAATAAGTTCGTGGAATTCCGATAAATTCCTATAGATTTTTGTGCAAAATTGGATGAAACTTGTTGTAGATCTTAGTTTCACTTGGAAAAACAATCACTTTCCAAAAAAAAAACGTTTCAATCAGAGCTTGTGAGGATAAGATATCGTTGATTTAAAATAAACAATTTTTCATGGTTTTCCACGGATTTATGTACCAATTACAGACGAATTCGCCCAAGAAAATTGTAGATCTAAGTTTCTCTTGAAAAAATTTCCCATTTCAAAAAACAGTAGTCCAAATCAAAGCTATGGAAGTGAAGATATCATTGATTTAGAATCAACCATTTTTTAGGGTTTTTCATGATGGCGATGGAACTGTAGAGATCATAACTTTTGATGGGGTGCTCAGATTGCTACTAGATCAGTGCCATTGCATAGAGAATTTTCAGAATTTTATTTTGGTATATTATATGGTATATTTTTAATGATATTGTCTCTCAAATCATCATCAAAAGAGAATATACTCAAGAAATATATGCTTGGTTTGATTATGAGGATGAATATGATGATTGGTATATGGAGACTTATAACATGAAGATCATCAAACATTACATCATGGAAGAATATAACAAAGAAACATATGCTTGGTCTTATTTGGAGGCCAAATGTGATGATTAGTGTATGGATAGTTGCCACTCCTAGGATGACAACCACTTTCATATTCTATTTAATCACTCTACTCCACTTGATGTGGAGCACATCATGGAGAGAATTCTAGAGAATTATTTAAATCCTATTTTTTAGTTTTCTTATTCTCTAGTACTAATGGATGTTTTTTTAGTTGACTCTACATATTTGGATCCACATGACCAGTGTCGATCTTTGGAGCATAATTTTTAGCTAGCAATTGAGTTATGATATCTTCAGCATGCAGTTCACTTGAGAATACATGGGATGATACATATTGGATCATTATATTATTTTTCATATTTCTCAATGATTTTAGAGTGGAGAAATTGGAGGAACCATCTTGTAGGGCCATTTTAGTGGTAGGTCCCAGTTTGGAAAATTAGGGTCCAAAACCTTCAGGATCCATTTTGATAAATTAAACAAATTTTGGGGGATTAAAATGTCTATAACTTGTGCACACCCCCTTCTCGGTGTTATAAACTCCAACACATTTCCAATGGTGTATAGCATGCATCAATAGGAGCTCGTATGAAAAAGTAATGTCTCTCGCAACTTGACCTACTATGTTGACCACCATGGTATGAGAGGATGTCATGTCATCCCCCGTTACTCATGCATATGGGGATATCCACATATGTAATTTCAATAGTATTATAGAAGATTCAAAACCCCATCACAATTGAGGGTTAAGGAAGTCAAAAAACTACCCCTAGATGGGTATTGAGCTATGTTAAATATTGGACCACTAAGAGGAGAAGAGGTTCCATTATTTTTCATTATATATTATTACATAGCCGAGAAGAACCTATGAGAGTGGTATTCTATAAGCATAATAGAGGAGGATGGATTCTATAGAAGCCATTTAGGCCACGGGTCAAAGGGAAACTCCATGGAGAGTGCCTCTTTCTTTGTACTTTCATCATTTCTATACCAGAGAAAAGAGAAAAAAGAGTCCTCACCTTCTAGTTGGGTTTTCTCTCGTATTGGGTTTCCCAAGTCATATCTTGTGTTTATTTGTGGATGGTGTGATTTTATTTTAATATTCTCTATTTTTCACATTTTAACTATTTCATGCATAAGTAGAAAATCAGTAACTAAATATTCTAGAGATCTGAAAGAAAAATAACCTTAATAGTAAAGATTGTAGTATTTTATTAGATTTGTTGTGACAAATCGTTCCAATGGAATATCCATGGTAGTTTATAGATCATATTGGTATCAAAGTAGGTTTTATTTTGGGGTATTTATTGGAAGTTGCAATATCCACGAATAGGCTTAAAGAGAAGTCACAAAAACTCTAGCCATGGAGGATGAGTCTACTCATAGTAAGCCTTGATATCCAACAGAAGAGAGACTTGAGCAGTTGGAAGAATAAGTTGTTCAAATCAGTCACAATATGAACCTCCTCATGGAGTCTCTAGCAATAAATCTTGGATCGTTTGTAGATGATGGAGGCTCTAACTTAGAGATCGGATCAGAGCCAAAATTAGGAGATTGAGAAGACTCAAGAAAGGAGTGGCAGAAAGAATCCAAGAAAGAGAAGCTAAGTTCGAGCGTCATTAACCCTTAATACTCTCGATTCAATATAGAAGTGAAAGTTGAAATAAATCCATACAAATTTGATATTGATGCATTAAAATTGAATCATTGGTTACAACAACTAGAAGTTTATTTTAGCATTCACCATATAGATGAAGGGTAGAATATTTCATTTTCCAGATTGAAGTTAAAGGGCCATGCCTTAACCTAGTGGGAAAGCCACGCATAAACAATTACACTCGAGGGTGATCCACCAGTAAATAGGTGGGAGGACTTCAAAACCCTCATCAATTCTGATTTATACCCTATTAGGTATGTAAAGGACCAATAGATATTGTGGAACTACTTTAGGAACAGGCTAGGGCAGAGTGTACAGGGGTACACCACTGAGTTCATAAATATGTCTATCATGTTGGTTATATTTTCCAAGAACAAAAATATACTCCTCAAGTATTTAGGGGGATTACATAACCATCTATGAAAGCAGATGATTCTCTTTCAGCTAAGCACAAAGGATGAAGCGTGTGTACAGGAATAGTGCTTGGAAAACAAAGACCAAAACCAAGTGGTTTGAAGAAGAAAGAGCACCAATAAGATTCCAAGGAAGGGATGAACAAGTGGAAAGGGGATAAATATAAGTATACAATAGCCACTACACATCAGTGCAAAGATCCTAGCAACCATTGCAATCATTGGAAAATTGATGGCCACATCAAGGAAAAAATTTGGAAACTATGTTAAGCCCTAAATAGTGGCTCATTACCCCTTAATTGGGGAATATTACATTATTAATGTTATTTTATCTATGTTGGCTTGAGTCCATTAGTTGTAATTGTACCTTCTAGTCTCCTATATATACCAAGGAGACATTTTCATTTGGAATCATCTTGTATTTGGACATTTATGTGGGGTATAACAAGGTTTCCCCATCGAAGAGGATTATTACCTGAAATTATCTCTTTTTCAAAGAGTTGAGTACTTATTTTGAGGTTTTTATGTGCTATATTGATATTCGGTTTTTAACATATGGTATCAGATCTCAAGGTCTTGGGGTTTCGCTGCTACATCTGCGACACCTTGGCATTTTCACTATAAATGTTTTTCTACTATGTTTCAGAAGGAACCCTTTGGATTGTATTTAGTAGATGGATCAAGTTACGTTGGGTTAAAATTATAGCTCATGAGGCCTTATACTTTAGGATATAAAGCCTATATAAGATAGGGTTATGGAATCATCCTGAATTGAGTCATCGTGGCATGATCGCTATAAAAACAATTATGTAACGTTTCAGATGCTGAAATATGGATAATATTCATATATATTATTAATTTATATGTGATACAAATTTCATCTTTTGGGTCATCCTACATTTGTAGATACACCATGTGGAATATAAGGTATTTGACTAGTCCTATTGACTAGTCTCAAGAAGGTGTTCCAAGTAAATCAATCATAAATTAGTCCTAGAGTATCCAAATGTTAGAAAAACAGGACTATGGAGCAATAAAATAAAACAAATGTGGAAACAAAACACAAAAGATACACAATACAATAGAGACACAGATTTGCATGGTTCACCTAGTGTGGGCTACGTCCACCAGAGAAATTGCCAGGTCCTTCCTTTATTATTATCCAACATATGAAGGGATACAACCTACAACAAACCCGTTGTAACTTCCACTTCTTTCTCTCACAGTCTCCTATCTCATAATACATTATTCACCCCTCCACCCTAGCCGCAATACATTTCCCTCACAAAAGAGGGTTGCCTTCTAGGGAAAAAACCCTAACATAATATCTACCGTTAGATCTGCAACCTTATAATGAATTGTCCATATTTACAATGAAATTACAATATACATTTTCAAGGCAATTTTTCCTTCAGGGCTTCACCCCTGAACCCCTATTAGGGGCTTGCTTACCCCCAAACCCCACAGAGGGGGTACCCCCCCTATGCACTCCCCCGAGTGGAAGAGTGTACATACTTCTGGGGTGTAAATACGTCATGGGGTATAAACATGGCTGAAAGTAAAAGACCTCTGAATCAGGAAGATAATCAGGCTCCACAACCAACAATCTCCCACTTGGAGACTGATCTCAACAACTCCACCATTTTTGTATATGATGGACTCTGAACCTTCTTGAACCTGGAAAATTTCTCATCTTCATCTTCATTCTTGAAGACCAACTGAAACTGAGCAGGAACTCAGTTCCTCCCTGGTTACTCCCTTTGTTAACATGTCTGCAGGATTCTGGCTAGTGTGTATCTTTTCCAACTTCAAATGTCCATCTTCCAAGGCAGATCATATGAAGTGGTACCTTAACTGTATATTCTTAGTCTTTGAATGGAAGGCTAAGTTATTTGCAAGATCAATGGCACTCTCACTGTCATAGTACAACCTGCTATTCTCTTGCTTCTTTCCCAATTCCTCCATAAACCTCTGTAACCAAATCATATCCTTACTAGCCTCTGTAGTAGCAACATACTCTACCTCTGTTGTTGAAAGTGAAACAACCTTTTTCAGTTTTGAAATCCAACTTACTGTTATTCCACCTATAGTAAAAACATACCCTATGGTGCTCCTCCTATTGTCTTTATCACCTGCCATATATGAATCAACATATCCCTGTAGAAAAGTGTCTGAACCTTCAAAACATAATGCATGAGTAGTAGTACCTCTCAAATACCTGAGAATCCACTTTACTGTCTCCCAATGTTCTTTACCTAGATTTTTCATATACCTACTCACAACTCCCACTCCATGTGCAATATTTGGTCTTGTGCAAACCATTGCATACATCAAACTGCCAACTACTGATGAATAAGGGACCCTAGACATGTATTTTATCTCCTCCTGTGTCTTGGGACACATTTTCTTAGTTAATTTGAAATGGTTGGCCAAAGGTGTACTAACTCGTTTTGCATTCTGCATTCTAAGCCTCTTCAAAACCTTCTATGTGTACTCACCCTGGGACAATGTCAGTTTGTGATTTTTCCTGTCTCTTGTTATTCTCATACCAAGTATTTTCTTTACAGCACCCAAATCCTTCATCGCAAATGAATTGGCTAATTTCTTCTTGAGCACATTTATATCCTGCATGTTAGAAAAAACAGGACCGTGGAGCAATAAAATAAAACAAATGCAGAAACAAAACATAGAAGATACATAATACAATAGAGACATAGATTTATGTGGTTCACCTAGTGTGGGCTACATCCACCAAAGAATTTCCAGGTCCTTCCTTTATTATTATCCATCATATGAAGGGATACAACCTACAACAAACCCATTGTAACTTCCTCTTTTTTCTCTCATAGTTGTTGGAAATATGCCTACAACAGAGATGACGCAGATGATCAAGGCGCAGATGATCAAGGTTGGCGCAGATGATCAAGGTTGTCATTGATGGCAATCGATTGTTTATGAAGAACAGATGTTGAAACATGCTGCAACATAAATGCAAACACAGACGCAGAAAAACAGTGCTGAAAGAGCGTTGGAACACAGAAGCTAACGCAGATGGTTAAGGTTGTCATTGATGGCTACAACAGAAGAATGACGCAGATGATCAAGATTGTTTAGACGAACACAGAGGCTGCAACATCAATGCGAACACAGATGATGAAACACGACTG
>ML805331.1:36615-52111 GCA_009831015.1 Picea engelmannii
GGACTATTGCACCCTTTACCCATCCTAGAATGGAAATGGGAAACCATCTCCATGGATTTTATCACTGGATTTCCAACTTCAATCAGACAGAATGATGCCATTATGGTGGTGGTAGATAAACTGAGCAAGTCTACTCATTTCATTCCCATCAAATTGACCTGCAAGGCGATAGATATCGCACAATTATTTATGAAAGAGGTGTTTCGAGTGCACGGCATGCCGAAAGGGATAATATCTGACAGAGACACAAAATTCACCTCCAAATTCTGGAAATCACTGATGGCGGGATTAGAGACCAAATTGTTGTTTAGTACCGCCTACCACCCTCAAACCGATGGACAAACAGAAAGAGTAAATCAGATATTAGAATATATGTTAAGGATGCATGTGATGCACTAGCCTAGGAAATGGGAAGACTAACTGCCATTGGTAGAATTTGCCTACAACAACGGCTACCAAGCATCCTTAAAGATGAGCCCATTTGAGGTCCTCTATGGTAGACAATGTAATACTCCAGTCAGCTGGAGAAATCCTGTGAATATGATTTCTTTTGGACACGACATGTTGAAAGAAATGGAACAGCAAGTGACTCAAATAAAACAAAATCTGAAGGTCACTCAGAACCGACAGAAAAGCTATGTTGATCGAAAGAGAACTCCAAGAGAGTTCCAAACAGGAGATCATGTATATCTTAGAATTAAGCCCAAAAGGAGTTCCCTAAAAATGGGAGCTTGTGCCAAATTGACACCCCGGTATTGTGGACCTTTTGAGGTTCTAGACAGAGTGGGACCTGTAGCCTATCAGCTAGCACTTCCTCCCACAGTAAAAGCACATAATGTTTTCCATGTTTCCTTATTGAAGAAATATGTACATGATGCTAATCATATAATTGACTGGTCTATGATCCAGGTGGAACCGGAGGGAGAATTCCTACCAGAACCCCAATGCATATTGGACCGAAGGGAAACCCAACTCTGGAACAGAACCATTGCACAGGTCAAGGTGCAGTGGAAACATTTTGGCCCAGATGAGGCTACATGGGAAATGGAGGATGCCATGAGACAGGCATATCCAATTTTGTTTACTTCTGTACATGTAATTCATGTTAGTAGCTAAGAACATCGAGGACGATGTTCCTTTTTAAGAGGGAGGGAATTGTAACACCCTGTTTCCCCCAGATTGTAAATATAACTGAACTGGCGAAGGACTATGGAAAAATTCATAAGTATGAATATGTGATGTAAATGGACTTGCAGGAAGAGGTCAATGAATGTAAATAACAATTTGAATTTATTGCAGAACTGCTGAGAGGGGATGTGCGGAAAAGAGACCATGATGGTGGTGGAGGGCACCTGGAAAAGGGGCGTTAACTTCCACCAAGAATTAAATACCGTATTTTGGACTCCACTGGCTCGGAGAACGAAAAGCGGCTTGCTAGCCCTGAAATTAATGCCTTGCAGGTCGGCAGGTTGATGGCTTGATGAGGGATGGGGAGGTGAACCGCCTATCCGTAGAGCCATCATGACTGACCAGCGCAAGGGTAATTGCGCCACACGCAACCTCGCGAGAGGACAAGGCGTATGGCAGAAGCGATGGAAAGGGGGAAACGCGAGGGGAACTCTGGCAGTTCTATGCAGAGTGAGTGATCGCAGAGAGGAGGGGGATTGCAACCTTCGCTCCTGGGCACTGGCAGATAGAGAGACGCAGGTCTCAGGACATCGTGGTCTCAGCTGGGGGTTGGCTAGTGGTAAATCCATTAGGAGTCACTATGCCTATGGTTGGGTGGAAACGAGCACCCCTCTCAGCAGTTGCTTCCATTGCTGAAGTTATTTCTGATAAGTATTTTGCTTATATTGTATTTTGAGATTTATATGCTGTCACATATGTTCATAGATTTGTGGAATTGTAAATATTGCTTGTGTAAGAATATATGTGCAGTAATTGATAATGAGGACTAGATATTGGCTCATAGAACTGTGAAATTGTAAATGATTTCAGCATGAGAATGTCCGCGTAGTGCTTGATATGAATGAGTTGATATATGCTTAACACCGAGGAAACCGTGCTCAACTCACGTTGATAAATGAATCTAATCATGTCCAGTCGTTCTCGGGAAGCTGTCTCCCTTTATCTACTTCCAAGAATGCCCCGGTAGGGATCTCTTCACAGAGATTCCCTCATGGGAAAGGTTCACCAAGAACCCAGAATAAGGACTCGAACGCACAGGCCTTATTAACCCTGCACGAGGAGGAACGATTCTATTAAGGTTCCAAGGTAGTAGCGTTGTGAGAAGTGACAAGTCGACGGATGAGATCTCGTCGAAGGAACCATAGTCATTCACGACCATTAGATTGACGAAAGTAGTGTAGGCGTTACATACCTTGCCCCTTTGTCCTCTATTATCGTGAGCAACGAGAAATTGGGATTGTAAATCCCAAGACCCAAAAGAACGAATCTAGACCGTTAGATCTCGGTCCAAATTACCGTCAGCCGTGGGATCTGGAGAAGCTGTGCAAGAGTTAAGCGTGGGGATAGGCGTGCGAGGAAGTGATCAGAGCCATCAGATCTAGAGCAGAAATCCCATAAACCGTTGGATCGGGAGGAGTTGCACGGAGCATAGCCTCTGGAAGGGAAGTGTGCAGGAGAAATGATCTGAATCGTCGGATCTTAGATCATAATCCTAACAGCCGTTATATCTCGAGAAATTATACCGGAGTTACACCCTAGCGTGCAGAGAAAGAGTCCTAGCTATTGATCTCGGTAGGACACGTGTCGGCGTTCTGGGAGGCATCGGGATTTCACTCATAGGAGAATTTAGGAGTGTGGAACTGTTGTAATAGGAAATCGCGATCCGCGATTTCTCGATAGGATCTGAGCCGTCCAAACAGTAGGGACACGTGGCAAAGGATCCCGAAGAGTCGGAGATCGGGGAATTGGGGTTCCCGGAGACAAGAGTCTCGTGCACAAGGGAATCGCGATACGCGATCCTCCGATACAATCAGGACCGTCCATCATTTGAGGGACGTGAGTCCGTGGATCTAAAATAGTCGGGGTTCGGCATATCGGAGTTTTCGAATACAAAGAACTCTTGCCATACGGAATCGCGATCCGCGATTTACCGATAAGATCGGGACCGTTAGTTCAATGGAAACGTGGTAGAGATCTACACCGTCGGGGAAAGTCCCGACCAGGAGTCAAATCCATCGGAGTTTGTGATCCATCAGGAAATTGGGAATCCATAGGGCATGATGCATAGGCACTTTGAATTCGCGATCCGCGAAACCCCGATGAGTGGGAGCCAGTTGTCAGCACGGCAGCGGAGGAGGACGCGTGTCAAGCCTCCGGAGAGAGTCGGAAATCATGATATTGCGGGTCCCGTGGACGTGCGTCTTGTGACAAGGGAATCCCCGTAGTCCCGACGGGGATAAGGTAGTGGTCAGGGAGTCGGTCATGTGGTCCAGGGGGCTAAGCCAGTGGGGCTAGCGTGATCAGAAAGGCGCATCGCTAATAGGGAAATTGCGAGTCCCGGGGACATGTGTTTTGTGTCATCACAAATGCCGAAATCCCGATGGAAGGTTACACGGTGGTGGTCCTATGGTAAGTGGTCACATGGACTATTGTGTATCCTAGAGGGATAACGTGTTAGGGGCATATCGGGGATCGGAGAATCGCGAGTTCTGAGGACTCATGAATTACGACATCGGAAATCCCGAAACTCCGATAGGAGTATCCTCGAAAGAAGTTAAGACCACGGTCATAAAGGCAGTGAACCACAGGCTTGGCCTGGGGAGCTAATGCATAAGGAGTGCATCAGAATTTGGAGGATCACGAGTCATGGGACTGAATGAGTTTTGACATTAGAAACCCCGAGTCCTGATATTGAACCAGGGATTGGCACTTCACTAATGCAGGCATCTGGAGATTAACCCCAAAATTTTTAAACTACGATAGTGGGTGTGTGACAGGGGGGTTCCTTTTTCATGTAACCATAACGAGCCCGAAAAAGAGATAAAACAATGCTCGGTCATGTTCTTATGTTTTTCATAAGCGCAAGAACGGACAAAAAGCACTCGAGGTTTCAAGTCAAAACCATAGAAAACAAACAAAATCACACCACACCGTAAAAGTTTTGTCCATAACCATCTTCATTGGGTACCTGCAAGTCATTTTACTCATTTCCATTTTAGAAATTAGGGTTAAATAATGAATAAAGATGAGAAAACCCACTTTTAACATGGTAAAAAGTAAATAAAATAAATCCATAACACATTTTACCATATCATTTTACCCTTTTACCATTTGAGTGCAAAAACTTCCCTTTTACCTTCTACCTTCATTGTCAATTTTCGGGAGCTTCGGGCCGTCATTCTTTGAGCCGTCTGCAGTGTTTTGGTAAGCTCTCTATGCTTTATCTTTTCATGGTTCAAATTCATGATTTCATTGGTTAAATTTCAAATTTTGAGTTAATTTTTGAAACCCTATGCGTGTAGAGAGATTCTCGCAGGCTGCCCATACGGGGCCTGGGAGAATTCCTCTGTCTTGCAGGCGGGCCTAAGGCAACATGCGAGAAGTTCGCACTGTGTGCCATAGGTCACCTGCAAATAGCGTAAATTCCAAAAAGTTTGTAATGTTTAGCCAATAAAAAAGGTTTATTCCATGAAAGAGAATTTTAACCATCTTCATATGTTCCTCATGCAGGTTTATAACCATCATAATGGTGCTCGAATGGAGAGAATGGGAACACGAAGAAGATAATACAAATGCCAAAAATCACCCTCCAACCATTGCTACTCTAAGAGATTGCGGTCTCTTGAAGTATTTCTGCATACCGGGCATGAGAGCCCAAGTTCGATTGCTAGAACACTTAATCCGGATGTGGGATCCGAATCAGCAGGTTTTTAATGTCAGAGCTCATACATTGACTATCGACATTGAAGACATCTATTTCTTGACTGGGCTATCCAGGCGAGGGTCCTATGTCAGCTTGACTGGTAGCCGAAGGGGTGGTTTAAAAATGAGTGAGTATTGCCGGGAGTACTGTGTGCCAGAGGCTGAACGACAAAAAGGGAAAGTGGCCATTTGAGGAGTAACTGATATAACTCTCCGTACCATTCTCTTCACTATCGCTCGAATGGCAGGAAGTGCTACCCCACATATGGCTCTGCAGATCTATTTTTAGTATGCCATCGAGTGTACTGAGCCCCGGGTTTTCAACTGGGCTGACGAAGTTTTACGCAATCTCAAGAAACAACTGACCAAATGCAAGCGTGGAGATCTAAAACAGTTCGGATATGGATCATTGTTGGTGTGTTTCTTCTGTGAGAGGGTTCCTGTGTATAGACTTCAGGTAGAGTGGCACTTTTCGGGTCCTAGGGATCCACGGATGTTACAATGGTGCCAACTCATGGCTAGACATGTGGCAGGACCGATCGTCAGGTATGACGATCTCTTCTTTGACTGGCTTCAAGGCCAGGTGCTGATGGTAGAAGATTATGCATACGCTGGCTTAGATTTTTGAGGTGATCCTGACCTTACACTTCCCGAGGATGCACAGTGGGGAGACCTTGGTAAGAAATACACCAATTTTTATCTTTTTAGATGTTTTTGTATTTTCATCATATTTAAATGTTTTGGTTTTATAGTTTTACCTGAAGACTAACACAAAATTTTTATTGATAACACAGACGTTGGGGCATATAGACCAGCTGGTAGTTCTCCTGTCCAGCGTCAAGGAGAGACAGCAGTGGCAGTTCCACAGTATGCCAAGGACTATCTGATTGTGGAGCAGAACTTAGAGGGTCTGATGGCAGATGTTCCAATGACTCTGGAGGATATTCCATGAAGCGATCAACGTCATACCGTGGGAGTCTCTGCCTCTATGGGCCGCTTGCTCCGCAGAGTTGCCAGGACATTAGTGTGCTATCGTGAACATCATTGATGTCATTATGTAGAAGCTATGGGCTTCAATTTTTGATATTTTGGTCTTCGGACACATTTTGTAAAAAAAAACTTTGATCGTTATAGTTCTACCGGCTTACTCTTACATTGTGTACATTTTAATGTGTTTGATTCATAAATTGTTCAAATGTCTATCTAATACGTAATTATCCAAAGCATCTGTTAATGTATTAAGACTTCTCGGAATGTGTTGATATTCAATATGATCTAAATGTCGTTCCAAGAGGTGAATCCACAAATATACCCTTAATAAAGTAGGACTTTGAATAGAGTAGACATTACTTAGTTGTAGCACTACCAGCTGCGAGTCAAGTCTCACAACCAAGTGATGAATTCCAAGAGAGATAGCATCAACCAATAACTCAATAATGGCGCTATACTTTGCGATGTTGTTGGTTGCTCGGCCAAGACATACACCTCGTAAAGATATAAGCTCATTCGTTGGGGCATAGATTGCCCATGCAGCGGAAGCTAGGTTCTGAGTACTACGGCTAGCACCGTCGACGAAGCCAATATAAGGTAGCGAATACTCCAACATCTGTCAATCAAACAAAATGTCGCGTAAGGGCAGAAATCAGATAACGTCAAAAGAAAAACTAAAGTAACACACACTCAGTATGATACATAAAATACAAGTACTCATGCACAAATGACTCATGCATAGTACTTCTTTAAGTACAACCCATTCCTGGGTTCACTCAAAGGTACCCCATCATAATCCACTAACTCATACACTCCTTTTTCCAAAACTTTGCTAACAATGTAAGGCCCACGCCACATTGGTTCGAATTTCCCAATTCCTAAGACATATTTATCTTGTTCATATAGAAGAACACGATCTCCTTCAGAGAAGACACGAGGTTTGGCATGCTTGTCATATTGTGTCTTAACACATTTCTTCTGGGCTTTGATCACAAGAGTAGTGTCACGGCACGTCTCGTCTAATCGCATCAAATACAAAAGACATTCCTCTTCGGAAGAAGTATTTGGTAAGAGTTCTACAGCTAGTTTCAAAGATGGAATTTCACATTCTATTGGCAGAATGGCTTCCATGCCATAAACTAATCGAAAAGGTGTGAATCCCGTGATAGACTTAACAGATGTCTGATATGCCCACAATGCCGAAAACAACATCGTGTGCCAGCTAGTTTTATGTATTCCTATCATTCGTCGAATCATAGTGATAAGAACCTTATTAATGGCTTCGACCTGGCCATTAGCCTGTGGATAATAGGGTGTTGAGCTATCATGACGAAGGCCCAATTTCTCTGTAAGTTCAGACATCATATAATTCCTAAAATGACTACCGTGATCGGTAACGATAGTCTGAGGGACACCAAAACAAGTGATGACATGGTTGAAAAGAAATAACGCTACAGTCTTCCCAGTATTATCGAATGTCGGCATTGCCTCGGCCCACTTAGTAAAATAATCAACAGCTACAATAATATAACCATGCCCCCCGGTCGAGTGAGGGTGACATGTCATGAAATCAATGCCCCATTTAGCAAAAGGACCTACTGAGACCACAGGATGAAGGGGAGCAGGATGCAACCGAATATTCTGATTATAGGTTTGGCAAGCATGACACTTCTGAACCGCAGTAATGCATTCATGAAACAAGGAAGGCCAGAAGTAACCTGCACATAAGATTTTCTGGGCAGTAGCATACCCAGACATATGACCACCACATGCTCCAGAATGGCAGTCATTCAAAGATTTCTCAGCTTCGTCAAAAGTCAAACAACACCGAAAGACAGAGTCAATGCCTCGACGGTAAAGAGTTTCGCCAAGGATAATATAATGACGTGCTTGATAACGGACACGACGTCGTTCAACATTAGACAATGCAGGCCGAAAAGTTTGAGTTTGGAGATATACAATGATATCTCTGTACCAAATATCATCAGTACTGATAAGGAAAAGTGACTCGTCAGGTAACGAATCGACTGCTACCTTCTCCGTGGCAGTGTGGGGAAAATCACAAATTAACTCAGCGAAAACTAGGGTTTCTTCGACGTGGCGCGATCGAATTCAAAATCGAACTCCTGGAGAATAAAAATCCACTTGGAGTACTTGCCCCCCAGCAATTGATGGGTCAATATATGTTGCATGGGGTTACAGTGTGAAATCACTGTAGTCTTCCTGGAGAGAATATAATGACGAAAACGTTGAACTGCTTGAACAGCAGCCAAAGCCAGCTTCTCAACATGTTGGTACTTGATTTCCGTTGATGATAAACTTCTACTCAAGTAATAGATAACATGTTCATCATGGTTATCATCCTCTTGAACGAGGACCATGCCGATAGTATACTTGGAAGCAGCCAGATAAAGAAAGTAATCTCGACTATAATCCGGAGGGAAAAGAAGAGGAGATTTTGTGAGGGATAACTTTAAAGTTTCGAAAGCGTTGTTGGCTATTTGATCCCAAACAAACTCTGAACCTTTCTTTAAAAGATAGATGAAACCTCTGGTAATCTCAGTGTAATTCGGGACGAACCGATGAAGAAATTTTTCTTTCCCCTGCAAACTTTGTAACTGGCGCAAAGAAGGAGGAGGGAGATTAAGAATTGCCTCGACCTTGATAGGATCTACCCGGATCCCCTGATGTGAAACAATGAAACCGAGGAGACGGCCAGATTCTACGCAAAAGACACATTTGTGAGGATTTAAATGAATTCGATAGAACCAACAACGAACGAAAATTGCTCGGAGGTGAGTAGGGTGATCAACTCGACGTACAGAGTGAGTCGGCAAATCGTCCAAATAAGGTTGAACAATATGCTTAATATCATGAAATGCGTAAGACATAGCACGTTGGAACATAGCACCTGTGTTCTTCAGACCGAAGGGGAGTTTCCTGTAGGCGAAAGTACCCCAAGGACAAATAAAAGTCGTTTTATGTTGGTCCTCAGGAGCGATATTTATTTGATTATAGCCGGAAAATCCATCCATGAGGGAAAAGATTTCACTGCCGGCACAATCATCGACTATCTGGTCAACGAAAGGGGTTGGAAAATTGTCCTTTGGACAAGCTTTGTTGATATCCCGATAATCAACACAAACGCGTATACTACCACCTTTCTTATCAATCGGTACAGGGTTGGAAACCCACTCTGTCAATGCCACATGATAAATAAAACCGGCTTTAAGAAGCTTTTCAACTTCAAGTTTAATGGCTGCGGATTTACGTGGATGGACAGGACGTAGGCACTGCCGGACTGGTTTAGCTCCGGGGTATGTCTTAATTTCATGAAAAAAAATAGTAGGGTCAATACCCGGCATCTCTTCGTAACTCCATGCAAAGATATCACGAAATTCTTTAAACAAGGAAGTGTAAGTGACAATTTCTTCAGGAGAACACGAAGCTCCAATATGAACATTCTCGACAATTCCAGGTTTCACCGAAATATCTATGGGTATCGTGGGCGAAATGTTACTAAGGTTCCCTTCGGCAAACACATCTCGTGTAGATTGGGGAATAGTGGATATAACAACAACGGTCGATGGAGTCGAAATCCGCTGATAATTCTCAAGAGTTTGTTGTTCCAGAAACAATATGGAACGATGATGCCCATCGTCCCAAGGGGTGTCTTCCATGACGGACATGATCATCTCGTCAGTGGGAAAGATGACACGGAAAGGATCAGGAGACAACTCGTCAAAAGAAGAAGTAGTGAGGGTTGTCGATTGAATGCCTTGATAAGATGACTCAACCGGACTTAACGGCATGACGTCGCCGAAACGAACATGATCTCCAGGATCAGAGACTATCCAAGGGTCAACAGACACAAGAAGTTCATGAGGTATAGTAGAGAGCATATTAATAGAAGCAATAAACAGGCGTGGAATATCGGGTGGTGGTGGTATGGGGAAAGTACCCATTAACAAAGAGTCCTTGAAAAGACCGACTCCAACATTCTCGTAACCCGGTGGGGTTTTAGCTATGAATGGCACGTTGCCCACATGAGTATCAGCATTAAAAAAGGCAAGTTGATCGACCGTAACCAATTTTCCCTAGTGAGGAAATCGTACGAGATGAAAAAGGGTTGACACAACAGCACGCATAGAATCGACCCAGCTACGACCAAGTAGAAGATTATAATCGAGGGGGGTATCAAAAACTTCCACTTCCACTTGGACAGTCTTACCTTCCAGAGTGACAGGCAACGATGGTAGAACACCATAAGGCTTAAAACCCGAGCCGTTGAAGGCTCGTAAAGTGTTTTGGGATTCGTTTAAAGGAGGAGAGCCAATGGCTTTCCAACAAGTAAAAGACATTACACACGTAGAGGCACCCTCGTCAATAACAGTCCGACAAATGCTCTTGTCGGCGACAACAACTTGTATTTGAAATGCAAGCTATGGGGGTAACCTTGGAATATGATCTTCCAAGTCAAAGACTATCATATTTGTATCGGTTGGATCAATGCCACCTATAGCTTTCAACAGCGCCCTTCATTGTGCAGGACAAGACTGAAGGACTTCCAGGGCAGACATCGCTGAGGGTGCTTGGGCCAGATCTTCGACAATGCTATAGTTCTGGGCCACTCAAGCATGAGGATTGAATGCTAACTTCTTAACGACACCTTTCGGGGGTGGTCGTATAACTGTATCAAGGTTCGGTCGTTCGAGATGAAGAGGACCAGTAGTGGGTGGATTTGGTGGAGAGAGTTGTATCAGATCAGGAGGTAAGTCGTCAACCTTCTCCTTAGAAGGAGTATAGTCTTTAGCTCTAGTGGTAAGTGCAACATTATCTTTCTTGGAATCACCGGTGCACATCAAAACATAAGATGATGTAGAAGTAGAGGGTTGGTCATGGATGACCAATGAAGCCTGTTGTTGAGACGGGAAGGGTTGAGACAAGACTGTCGGCGTAGAGGGTTTCGGGGTTCCTTGAAGGAACTTGTTGACCTCGGCATGTCTCGGACAATCCTTCGTGTAGTGATCGTCACCACAGATAAGGCAAGGGTAGCGTGGTTTACGCTTATCCCGGTCATCAATAGGAGGGGATTTGGTTTGCTCATTCGGATTATTATTTTTACCCTCCTTATTTTTGCCTCGCCCTTTCTTAGACTTATTCTTACCGGTCGACATAGATTGAACAACGTTCACTTCAGAGGTTTTACCGGCGGGAGGAGCAGGAGACGGAGCACTTTGAACATTAGAAGAATTGGTTTTAGGGGTTGTAGTTGAAACGGAATGTGAGTGGCTATGAGTGGAACCAATCACACCATCAGCTGCATGCGAGGCAACCGGAGTAGCATAAGTGCTGGAAGTACCAGGACGAGGTAAATCGGGTAGTAAATCATACAATGTTCCCGTTTGTGAATAAACGAGATCAAGATACTGAGCACGAATGATAGCCTGCTCTTCAGTTACAACACCGCCCATAGCAATGTCTTTACCAATTTTGTTTACAAAAGACTTTGTAAACCATTCTGCCAGTAACTGATCAGGAAGCTCAAGTTTGATGAGACATTGCCTCTGTTTCCACTCATGAATATGATCAGATATATGAGTGCTCGAGATTTGTTTGAAGGAGGTTAAAATATCAGTTCCAGTATTGTAACGGATCGGTAACTGGTAATGTGTTAGAAAGTCCATTGCAAGGGTGTTGAAATCTGAAAAGAAACCTCGTGGTAATTCAATGTACCACTTCGCAGCAGCACCTGTAAGAGTGCGTTGAAAAAGACGTAGTCGAATGGAGTCATCCATCAACGAGTTGGACGAACACCACAAATGGAAAGTCATGACATGATTATTTGGGTCCTCTCCCACCTTCCCATCGAATTTTGGAATATCCGATGGAAGCTTTGCAGGAATAGCTGGCCATTGGGGAGAGTGACGAATAGGATCATTAAGAATCCTAGACAAATCTGGCAAATCCAAAGTGGCAAGAAAAGGCAATTGCCGATTCACTTGTGGATACTGGTGACTTTGGGGTGGAAGCCCTGTCGGTAGACCAATAGGACCGTATGCAGTCTGCCCCCAGAGGGAAGACCCTGGCTGGTTCTTTGGTGGCTGTATAGGATAGTAACCCCAAGGATTTTGACCTTGAGTCTGAGTAGGGACTTGAGGTTGAGTAGTTTGACCCGAACCCCAAATAGGATTAATCACACCTGGATATGGTTGGCCTATAGTAGGGACAGCTTGCTGCCCCCCAGTATTTTGAGGAACGTTTTTCATAAGTTGATTCCAATACTGGGCCAATGCAGGAGGTATGTTTTGTCCTAAAGGTGAGGTTGGTCCCCCTATCAAAGGGACAGTTCCACCCGGAAGTTGTGCGCCAACTGCAGGTTGTGTAGTCACTGTATTTTGTCCGAGAAAAGGAAAAGAAAAAGGAACTGTGCCACTCTGTCCACCAACAGGAATCTGTACATTAGGTGCAACGGTCAAGATAGTGCCACTAGGATTAGGATTTCCAGGAGGAAACTGAGGGAGTGTCGGTATGAAACCGGGAATAGGATGCCCAGGAAATGAAGGACCACTTGAAGAACCGGCTGGGGTTTGCGGAGGTGTTGGATAGGAAACATTCAACGAAGGATTCAACGCATGGTAACCAAGGGGGTAAATTTGGATTAGCCTCAGGCATTCGCTGGGTAATAATAGGAGGAAGAGTCATTGCAGTAATTCTGGTTTGGACACTCGTAGTATTCTCAAGATGGGCCATCTCGGGAGGAAGAACAAAACGATAAGTAGTAGTCTCTGGTGCAGTTTCTGGTTCAGGAGACTCAGGGGGGTTGATTTCGTAGACAGGGGGTGACTCTGTACCGAAAAGAACTCGACGGAAATTACCAGACCAAAAAGGATCTTGACCTACTACACCGTGAGAAGGTCCAACAGTTGATTCAGAAGATGTAACAGTGGTTTCTTCAGAAGGATTAATTCGTCCAACAGGTCGTTCACCACGACGAATGCGATAGTCCTCTATAGTATTGGTAATTCAAAAATCAACTAGAGGATCAGTGCATTCTACTTGTGGAGGTGGTGTAAAAATGTCTTGAACATCACTTATGTCCACGTGTGATAGAGTAACAAGGGGAATTTCACCCTGACGAGGAGATTCCTCAGGGGTACCCTCAGGTGTTGCAGTATGCAAAGGTTGTGAAGCTTCTGGATGTTCCGGGGACAAACCTTGCATCCTACGTGAACATCGCGGGGGATAAATTGTAAACAAGTAACAAACTCCCCAACAAGAATCCTATGGCCAACTTCGAGAAACAATCAACACACGCTAGTAAACAAAATCTAGAAGAAATCACCAAGCAAACAATACCTTCTAATATCGAAGCCACTAGTTGGTGATGAAATCCAACGTCGCAACAACGAGACGAGAAGGGGCGGGGTTAAGGTAGAAAAGTTACGTTGACGACCTGCTTAACAGATTTACGCCCTGGTGCAAGCTCCCACACATAATCGTGGGTATACCCTCCAAGGAGCCCGAGTGAGTCTGGCCAACGTCAATTCCAGGTACCATGAATACTTTCCCCTCCACAGTCACCTTGGGTAAGAACCTAGAGAGATAAGTCACTAAGGTCACCACAAACAACAGTACAGCCTGGGGAAACAGTCGTCATTCCGATCCACACGCAAAGGCAGGGTATCTAGCCCGAAATCAACTCAAAGGCTTCCACTCATAATTGTGGGTATACCTCGGAGTGACCCCCGTAATACGTGCAATCTATACACCGATGTCAACAAAGCAGGGTTAGTAACTCTGCCAACACCAATGCGACCTAATGCTTGACCCTTGTGTTAGAAGAGCTTCCCAGGACAATATGCTGCCAATGGAATTTTACACTCCCTAACTCAAGATTCTATTGTGTGTTTTGAGCTTTTGGAGAGTGTGTCTCTCTTCCTACTCCAAAGCATTAGCCTAGCTAAATGTTGGTGAAAAAGAGCCCTAGAAAAGAGTTACTAGATCAATTTTAATATTATGCAATGTTTTTACAGGCTATTGCTTACTCAAAGGTAACGGAAACGAAACTCATGATGTGTGACTCTGACCCAAATAATGCAAGGATGTGATGAAATATAATCTTTTTCATTCGATGAATCCTAGTTATGGGAGAGAGAGAACAATTTCCGAATCAATCTCAATACTACAATGCAAATGCAATGCTCAATTTCCTTTCAGATGTCAATGCAAACAATCATGTATCAATGAGCAATTTCTAGATGTCTTTTTCAAAACTTCAATACTCTAAAAATTTGATTTTCAATGGTTTTTCCAAGGCAAAACAAAATCTTGAAAGAAAACATGCAGTTCACTTTCCAAGAAGAACTCTGATGACTGAGAAAAGAAAATCAAACTATCAATAATCAAACAATGACACCCAACCAAAACTTTCAACGAAAGTAAAAACAAAATAAAACCAAGGAGTTCCTCAATGCAAATGAAAAATGTCCTTTTGAACCAATAAGCAGACGAGAAACACCAAAAACTTAACTCCCAACCAATCACTGGTTCTTAGCCAACTCAACACACTCAACTCCAGAAGTCAGAGAAAAGAAAAATGCCAATAAAAGCCAAGAGATGAAAGTCAAGCTACCAAGGCAAGAAAAAACCTTGAAACTCTAGATCAGTTCAAGCAAGCAAACTAAGCAAAAGATATGTAATTCAAGGATCTAGTAAGCCAGAAAGGTGTAAATCAATAGATCTGAGCTGTTGACAAAGTCAAAACTTGAATTCAAAAATTTCAAAAAATATGTTCGCAGTCCAGTGTGGAAAACAGTGCGAGAAGATGGCGTTCTCGCAGGCCACTGTGATGCAAAGTGCGAACTGTTCGCACTGGAATATATATGCAGAGTGCGAACCTTCCTGGTTCTCGCAGGCTATCAATGGACACAGTGAGAGAATCCCTGAATATAATGAAAATTTTGAAAAAGAAAGCAGGATTAAAACTGGCTTATAGACCCAGAATGTCTCTCAGGGTATCCTGAGGACTTAAAGACTGACAAATCAAGAGAAAAAGGCAAATAGAGAAAATGGCCACACAAAATTCAAAAACCATAAATCAAACAAGGGATAAGTTCCCCAGTGGATTCACCAATTTTGTTTCAGGATAAATCCGTAGGTGTGGACACTAACCGATCTCCCTAGATCCACCTGGATCTAGAACAAAACATGACAGAATAATACACTTTCCCTAGACTTAGCCTATTGAATGAACTAAGAAGTAAGGATCATGGACATACCTTATGAACGTTTTTCTTAAGTCTCTATTGTTCCAAGCTTTTCTCCAATGCTCTTGAGCCGTTCAGATCAGAACAGAACAAACCAATCGAAGTAAAGGTAGATTAATATATTCAATAGCTAGTCTATACATATGATCAAGGAATTATGTAATAAAGTGACATCATCTTTATGGGAAAAGGACATATTACTGTATTGAATTAATTGAAAGTGAAACTTACAACCTGAGCCTTGATGTTGTAGATCTCCTTTCGATGGCTCTTAGCTCTGACACACACACTTGCTCATGCATGAAGAAAATCAACCACTTTGATGACCTTGTTGTAGTATCTTGCTG